>JAOVVI020008438.1:0-14189 GCA_028571085.2 Nepenthes alata
ACTTGATTCACCATTTTTGAGTTATTGTATGTGGAATTTAGCTAATGTGTCAACTTTAGATGGAAATTAGCAATAGGAATTTGGACCTTTAAAAAAATTCACTTTAATTTAGACTCTTTTGTTTAATCGCTAGTTCCTATAATAATACCAGATATAGTAAAAATGAATAATTCATGATATATATGTGATGGGTTCGATACCTAGGAGGCCAAACCAGGGTCCAGCCTGCAGAAGAAAAGCGCTTGAGAAGCAGCAACCTAATGAAATTTTCACGAAGCTAAAGGCCCAAACCGGCACTGCCCAAGGTGAAGCAGCGCCATGCAAGCTGCTGAAACCTATCGCGGGATAGGCCCACCAGCACAAGACAGTTAACTCCAACTCAGTTGATAAAATTTCAACGACCGTAGCCACCAGGTGGTGCCTTATGCCTGTAGAGGGACAATTTGCAGCCGGCGACTGCCGGGCTGTCTGCATGCTGTTGACTACTCACAAGCGCAAACAACGAGGGCCAACCAGCGCCCTCTCAAAAATCCACCACACCCTCCACAGAAGGGGGGAGAGAGACTTGTGAGAAAAGAACTCCAGAGATGGAAGAGATGAGAGAGCAGCTCCCTCTCAGGATCAATCCCTAGTGATCCTCCTCCTGAAGGCTCTTTGAAGTTCCAGTGATCTGTGCTCCATTCGAGGGATTGGTCTTGACATCAGAAAGCCAAATGACCATACGATGGATCTCTCTCTCTCTTTGGTGTACTCAAACTATCACAATCTTCCCTTCTAAGGCAAACACAGTCATCAGAGCTCGATCCTCCATCTCTCAAAGCACTCCCTCGCCGAGCATATCATCTGGAGCTCAGTCCATCTCAAAGCCACTTTTAAGCCGAGCACATTCATCGGAGCTTTGTCCTCCAACTCAAAGCCGCTCGCTAGTAGAGCACACTCATTGGATCTCTGTGCCCCATCTTAAAGCTGCTTCTTGGTCGAGCGCATTCATCGGAACACGACCCTCCATCTCTCAAAGCCACTCCCTAGCCGAGCACATCCCCCGGAACTTAGTCCTCCTTCTCAAAGCTACTTCCTAATTAAGTGCGCTCACCGGAGCTCAGTTCTCCATATCAAAGCCGCTCTCTAACCGAGTGAACTCACCGGAACACAGCCCTCCATATCTTAAGCCGCTCCCTAGTTAAGCGCACTATCGGAACAAAGTCCTCAAGTCAACAGTCAATTCCCTTGTACATGTATCTACACATTACTTTATATTCCTCCCATCTTTCTATTTAGCTAAGAAAGATTTTTAATTTGAGTATCAGAGGATAAACCGGGGGAGCGAGTCTCGCTGTCCTCTATTCTCTTGCTTGTTTATTGTGATGTATAGGATCCTGGTTTGAAGTAATGAAGATCGGATTTGCTTCAGTTTGACCCACCGGACGAGATCAATTGGTTCTCTAATTCGTTTGATAATCCGAATTCAGAGCCTTTGGAAATTGACTAAAAAGTCTAACCACAATATCCACAAAAGCAAACATCGTCAATGCCTAGTCTCAAGCCAACGCACTGGTTAGAGATATCCTATCCCATGGCGACGACCCCACCCCGATTGTAGTCTTGGGAAATGGACGACTGGCCCCTGGAGTGCCGACACTCCCTGCGAGAATGGACACCATACCCAAGCTACTCCAGACCCTACCCACTAGTCTGGATAAGTAGCGGCTGGGGGCTCCTTCCTCCCGCTCCCTAACTTCGACGTCTAAGAAGAGCAGCTAGAGGAAAAGACAACATATCAAGAAGATTTAGCGGCCTGATAACCTCGAGATTTGAGCAGCCTCAAGCGATAGGGCCTAGAAGTGGTTGGAGGACCGACTAAGTCTCGGAGAGTTGGATGAAAGCCCAAGCGGCAGAATTTGTGCTACTCCCGAGACGACAGAAGGACTCTAGCCCAAGAAGAAGCTTCTTGCAGCACCCGGCCGAGGAGGGCCCATAATCGCCTAGTCTGGCATATCTCTTCGGATTACTTGGAGGAGAGGATGAGGAAGATCGAGTGGCGAGTGTTCAGAGGAAGACCCCATTGACACTCCGTTGACCTTAGGAGGTCACCATTCTTAAGGGAGATCTAGATGCAATCCCTCTCTCACAAGATTAAGAGGCGAACCTGGAGCTCCATGACGGAAGTTACGACCTAAGGGACCATGTGGATCACTTCCGCACTTTATTGGGCTTCTATGGTCTCGACGATGACAAGCGCATAAAGAAGACAGTAAGTTGGAACGCCTTTGAAGGCTATAGAATCTTCAGCCGTCTTAGATGTGGCGTTTCACGTTAGCAGATGCTGCTTACATGCCAAACAAGGCACGCCTTGGTATCCACGGGTTAGATTTCGGTGGAAAGGACCCCACATTCAAAACCATGCAGCAAGGTGGCCGTTGATTGACATTGAAGGAGGACGCTAACAATAAAGAAGTGCGAGAACTACCAAGTCAGCGGCTACACTCCGCATCATCCAGATGCAAAGCTGCGGACCCCGCAATTGCCATAGTCGTTCGCGCAGTAGGGGCTCTAATTCGTCAAGCAATTTCCCGACGCCTTTGGGCAGAAGTCGCCCCACTAGCATACACGGAGTGAGTATATTTTATTTTGTCAAAGTTGATTTTATTTTGTCAAAGTTGAAATTAAAATTTGTTGTTGCATGAGTATATTTTGGTATTACTGGATGCTTCAAAGTCTTGAATTGCTAGATGAAGAAAGACTAGTGTTTATGTTCACTAGTTTTCCATGTACAGGTTGATATGGTGTATAATTTCGGTAAGGTACTTTGTTCAAATTATCCGTCTTTATCATTTAAAACATGCACTAGTCACAATAACTATGGAAAATATTCTTACTTTTGAATTCGTTTTAACATTTTCTTCATTTGGGAGTGGATGTCAAGTTCAATTTTGCTTGCCACAATAATTTCTTTTAAAAAATGCTTAAATCATTAAGCAACTTAACTTTTTGAATTTCTCCTATTCCTTATATTTATTTTTAATTTGGTTACTGGATGATTGTTTTTGGCTTTGAAAAGTGCTTTTGGAAATTGTGTAACTGATAACTTTATTAGAAACGTCTAATATGGTCATTAAAAACTCTAGAATAGAAACTTGTTAAAAACCCATAGCTACTCAAGTAGAACAACAATAAACTTTTCAATTGAGGATTGGATCAAATACAAATCTTTTGAGTAGCTGTTTCAAAAACAATGCTGGATAGTCTTTAAAGTAGGACAATAGTGATGTGGTTGTTTCCAATACAATGTTTCTCCATGGTGCCTTGGTTATACTACCTATCGTCATTGATTCCTGCCATCCATGTACTCATTTTTCATTTATGAGTTATTTAATTTAGTTACTGTTTGCTTATTCAATATGACATGAGTTAGGAAATTTGCTTGGTCAATACACCAACTTAAAACATGCAATGTCTCACAGTCGTGTTATTTACTACATGTCTTATAATATGCCTTTGCTTTTGTTTGGTATTGTTACTTGGGATTTTATTGAGCTAAGCACGATGCGGACAATGTGGCATTTGCTAGTTTTAATCTTATTTGATGAGTTAATGATCATAAAGTTGCAAGTAAGATCACTAACGTCACATTGTTTATATTTTATTTTTTGGATCATGTGACTGTTTTATGCAGGAAAAACTGGGAGTTCGTGCTGCTAGAGTTTCAGGATTTTGCCACTAAAAAAATTGGTTGTAAGTTATGCTTGAAGGTCTCATATTTTGCTTTTCGTCATGCGGAAAGTTGTGCTATCTTCATTTCTATTTTTTTATGCTTATTTAAAGTGTTTTTGATACAATTTTTACTCTAGCATTAGTGAATTCTGTTTAATGTTATGAAATGACATTGAACATTTACGTCATTGTGTTTTGTTGGAAGTGAAGAGGATTGATGGAATGGAAAGGTATGGACAGTGGAGGAAATATTTCACATTGTTTGGAGTCTATTGATAAGGGAAGTGAACCCTGAACATGTACTTCTCACTCATTAGTACAAAAGTTTGTGCTTGTGATTGAATGGGAGGAACCATTTTTCATACACTTTCATCCTCATTTTCCTTCCTTTTCCATTCTTCACCTCCAAACTGGGCCGTCATGCTTTGCTTTTTCTTGCAAAATATATTATGACGGATTTTAATATCTTATCTAGTACTTCGTTTTAATTATCAAATACAAGAAGGGATACATGCATGCATTGCATATCATTGCATATAATTGGAAATAATTGGACTTGCATATTATTACCGGCCATTGCATGTTAAATGTATGTGAAGCCTATTCTGCTACACTTGCTTTGTTGTGTAAATAAAAATGATGCATATTGAAAAGAAATTTTGCATGGTTCTCTATGCATCTACATTCTATTGCATGACCTATTAGCATGCAACAAAAAATTAACACTTTTCTCATGTCATCAATGCCACAGCCCCGGTACTGAAACAAAAATATGATGGCGCTATGAAAACCATAAGCCACAAAACAGAGACGGGGTTGGGACCTTGCAAACAACCGTTAATTACTCCCGCAGTCAACTCCAAATATAATTAATATGATGTCATAGGATTTGGCAATACTCTTCTTGTTTGGCTGTATGATCAATGTACCTGATGGGTTCAGTACGGACATAGGCCAGCAGGAGCAAGGCCCAACCAGCAAGAATGAGGTCCAGCCGGCAAGAAGGCTCAACCAGGCGATGGGGGCCGTAGGGGATTCACGTGAGGCCCAGCACCACGAGATAGAACTTAGGTCGGACGAGCCACATCAAGGCCCAGCAGACATCGCCTGACTCGCCTAATCACAATCCGCCTGTCCTCCCCCCAAGGCGGCTGCATATTGATAGCGTAGGAGACGCCCGTCGTCCTGCAGTGGCTCAGCCAATCCCAGTGAGAGGCGATCGGACCCATGCTGGCCACGCCGGTCAATGGTCCCCTTGCTGCTATAAGGCAACAACTGACATTGCTAGCCACCACCAACGCTCAACGACTAGCAAACCTAGGTAGGACACTTGTCACAGGGTTCCTGCTCCCAAAACCTCCTCCACGGAGCTTACAAATGCCTCCTCCTACACTGGAGAGGAGGGGAGGAACAAAAGAGTTCATTCAACCAAAAGATTCGAATGTCAAAAACCATTCGAGGCGTCTCAAAGCTACCTTCAGCTAAAGCTTCGAACCGAAACGCGGGCAGAAGGAACCAACTCTCCTCCCTCCAACACTGCCACTCCAATCCGGCGATCTTAGTAAGCTACTCTCTGAAGTGCACGAAAGGAGCCAAAGCCGTCTCCTGAAACTCACTTTCCCACTGCTTACATATAAACATCTGTGCATTCCATATCACATTTACTTTCATACTCGCATCTTTCCATTCCTAGGGAAAGTGAGTTTGAGGACATGCTATTTGTCCCAAGTCTCACCGGCCACTGTCAACCGACCAGCGGAGGACCTAGACTTCCGCGATGTGCCCACATTGCAATAGGCCCAATCTGGTGAATCAACAGAGTTGGTCCCCTTGGACCCCAACGAACCGGAGAAATGCATACACGTCGGCATCTCCCTTTCGACATCGGTCTGTAACCATCTCGTAAGCTTCCTTAGGGAGAACTTTGATGTTTTCGCACGGACTCTTGCAGACATGCCCGGGATATTGGTTGGAGTAATTGTCCATAAGTTGGGCCTCAATTCTGGTCGTAATCCTGTCCGACAAAAGTGCAGGAACCATTTCATCGAATAGGTGATCGCCATAACGAAGGAGGTGAAAAAACTGCTCGACGCAGAGTTCATAAGGGAGGTGCGTCGACTTCATCGACATAAACAAAGCCTGCCCGAAGGACAGTTTTCTGCTGCCAAGAATTGACCAACTGGTGGACTCTACGTCCGGCCACGAACTCCTGAGCTTCATGGACACCTATTCAGGCTACAACTAGATAAGGATAAGCCCAGACAACGAGAAGCACACATTTTTCTTGATCGACTAGAGAATCTTCTGCTACAAGGCCATGTCATTCGGTCTGGAGGTCGCCGACGCTACCTACTAGCGATTGGTGAATAAGATGTACAAAGCCCAGATCGGACGGAATGTGGAGGTGTACGTGGGCGACATGCTCGTCAAAAGCAAAGCCACCAACGACCACCACGTCCACAATTTGGCTGAAACCTTCGAGGTTCTTCGAGCTCATAGGATGAAACTCAATCCGGCTAAGTGCGTTTTCGGAATGACGCTCGGAAAGTTCATAGGCTTCATAGTATCCTAGTGTGGCATCGAAGCGAACCTGGAGAAAATAAGGACCATCCTTGCCATGAGCCCCCCACGGACCATATAGGAGATCCAGAAGCTCACAGGAAGACTTGCCGCCCTCTTATGGTTCCTGGCCAAATCGGCAGAGAAGTATTTGCCATTCTTCAAGGCATTTCGAGGAACAAAGGCAACCAGATTCTAATGGACTGCCGAGTGCGAGGTTACGTTCCACGAGCTTAAGGAATATCTCTCCAACCCTCCACTCCTGACCTCACCTTCTAAAGGTGAGGACATGTACCTTTATCTAACAGTCTCAGACATCGCCCTCAGCTCGGTCCACATCCCTCAGCAGGGAGACGTGCAACAACTCGTGTATTACATAAGCAAAGTGCTAACTGGCACGGAGTCCCGCTACCCTCATATAGAAAGGATTTCTTTGGCTCTCGTCTACTCCGCCAGAAAGTTGCAGCCATACTTTTAGGCCCACCGCATCATCATGCTGACTGACTAGCCATTGAAAGAATCCTATAGAAATCAGAGACGTTCGGAAGACTGGTCAAGTTGTCTCTAGAGTTTAGCGAGTTCGACGTGAAGTTTCGGCCCCGGCTGGCGTTTAAGGGCCAGGCCCTTGCAGACTTCATAGTTGAAACGACAACCCTTGCTCTTGACACCCCCGATCAGGACGAAGGAGCAGACGCCTCGGGGCCGGCACGTCGATTGACTGTCCACGCAGGCATGTAGTGGGGCCGACATCGCTCTCGGAACTCCAGACGACTCAGAGATAAAATACTATCTGGCACTCGGATTCCCAACAACTAACAACGTCGCAGAATCGAGGCCCTCCTTAAGAGACTCAGGTTAGCTAAGGAGTGCTCAGCTAAAGCGTTGATCATCTACAGTGACTTTGAATTGATAGTCAACCAGATCCATGGGACTTTTGAGGCGTCGAACCCTCAGCTAACCAAGTACTCAGCCAAAGCGAGGGCTCAAGCCCAGGCCTTCAAGAAGGTCAAAATCGTGCATATTCCGAGGGCAGAGAACTGGAAGGCCGACCAGTTAACTGGAGCCGCTGTAACAAGCTCTCAGGAGCAGTGTGCTAAGAGCATACGGGAAGTCCTAGCCACACCCAGCATCGATGACCCCGAGCGGGAGGTGCTGCAGGTAGTCGAAGGCGACAATTGGATGAACCTATACTGAAAGCACTTGACGGACGGAACGCTGTCAGAAAACCCAGAGAAAGCCAAGCGCATAAAGATGGTCGGTTGATACACAATCCTACGACGAGAGATTGTACCGACGAGGATATTTGACCCCTACCTAAAATGCCTCACTCTCGAAGAAGCCGAATATGCGCTGGGTGAAGTGCACCTCGGCGTTTGTGGCTCACACGTCGGACAAAAGAATCTCGCATTCAAGGTCATGCGCCAAGGTTTGTACTGGCCCACGACAAAGCGTGATGCAATGGACTTTGTCAAAAGATGTGAAAGCTATTAGGTCCACAGGTCCATGAGTCATCAGCCACACCCCGAGTTGCAGAGCCTGCAAGCACCATGGCTGTTCGTGCAGTGGGTGCTCGATATCCTTCGGCCCATGCCCACCATAGCCATCTTGTGGTCATACCGGACGACACCACAAGAGCTGACACAAGAGACACCTTTTAGTCTATGCTACGGGCCGAAATTGTTGTCCCTGTTGAAGTCGGGCTACGTAGCCTACGAATTGAATGCTTCGATTCTGTCAGCAATTCCCAGAAGATCATAGAGTACTTGAACCTGCTCTTGAAAACCCGTGACGCGGCACACTTAAGGATGGCGGTCTACCAGCAACGCATCGCTCTGTACTACAACAAGCGGATGAAGGCTCCTTCGCTCAAGGTCAGGGATTTGGTCCTACGGATTGTAGAGGTGACGGGCAAGATTGCTCACAGGAACAAACTGTCCCCAAATTGGGAAGAATCGTTCCTAGTCTCAACGATCCTTTGAAATGGGGCGTACAAGCTGCGCACCTAGGACGGCAAACGGGCCCCTTGGACTTGGAATGTCATCCACCTCGAGAAGTACTATCAATAATCCTCAAACACACCCAGGTAAGCTTTGCATACACTTTTCAGGATGTTTGTACATGTAGCATGTTTTCGGTAATGAAGTGATTATTTTCATTTTTCTGTCTAAATTGCACATGTGGGTGCATGCATGCTTGATATCTCATAAAATCAAACGACCTAGATTGCCTCTAAGTTAGGAGGACTCCCATCCACTTGTAAACAGACCCCAAGACGGTCAAAAAAAAAAACTTGGCCCCGCGCCAAGTGACCACACGCGGTCGGACTTTGAACTTAGACTTCGCACCAAAAGGCCCTTCAGTGGCCAAAGAACCTTGGCCCGGCGCCAAGCGGCCCACACGCGGTTGAACTCTGAACTTTGGCTCTATGCCGAACATCCCCTCCACGGCCAAAGAACCTAGGCCCCATGCCAAGCGGCCGAAGCACGGCCGAGCAACCAAGCCTTGGGGCTCCGGAAGCTCCTGATAAGGCAGCCATTAAAACATTAGGGGGCCTAAACGATAGGCGTGCAACCACCTTCTCTCGAGGAAGAGAGCACCTCAGCCAACGACACTCCAAGCAGGGTCGAGCACCGATTTGGTATTGTGCGGACGACGACCAAAGACCTCGAGTCCGGCTGCTGTGGCTTCAAAACCTAGCTGGCCCTTACAAGACTACACCCTGGGCGTGCGGCGACGTCTAATCTACTGGAAAGAGTACCTCCCCAAGCATGAGATGCAACGATGTCCTGTTCCGAGGATGAGCACAACACAAACGGTTCCCAAAGCGAGCCATGGCAATGATCTACGACGAGATCATTATACGGCTATGATCTACGGCTAGGAGTTTAGCCAACACAACAAAAGAAATAGTAATGGATAACAATCCGAGTGGACAAAAAGAATGTATCTCATCCATTATACAATTTGAGGATTACAAGGCCGCTTGCTAAACTACAAATCAAAAATGTAGAAAGGATCCGACAACTCTAAGTGTTCGAGGGCCCCGCTTTCTTTGAGAAGTCTGTTAGGAGAGAGATTCCGAACTCTGTCATTTCGTGGATCGAGGATTCCCCCATAGACACTCGGCACTGCCACGAACACAATTCGACGACACAGGCAAATGCCATCCCAAAATCTTGCATCCAGCACTCAAGCCATCTCCTCCGGAGCAAGCCGACCCCACAGGTCGGCTTCAGCACGATCACTTCAGACCTCGAGCTTAGAGATGTGGCCACGAGCCGTCCTCAACTCGCTCCTCAGTAGTTCGACCTCCTCTAGAGCTCGGGCCCTCTCCTCTCTCGTGGAAGACAGGTCCTACCTCAGGGGGGCTATCTCCTCTCGGATTCACAAAACAGCCTGCTTGGCCTTGTCCCGGGCCTGACGGATGAGTTTGTCCTGGTGAAAGAGGCTCGTATGGACAAGATGGACTAAAGCCGAGCTCTACAAAGAGAGGAAGAAAGGAAAGAGAGCTCATGAGTCCGAAGTGGAAACCTATTGCACAATGATCGGCGAACATAATCAGTGCTCGGCTGATGAAGAGGCCATACCTCGAGGAAGGGCTCCTCTACGACGTTGGTGGGACCCGACTCAGTCCCGAGCGCGGGCACAGTTGGGGGCTCTGGATTGTGACCTCCTTTTCACGCTCGCGTGCCTCGCTCGCTAGGGGTCCTGTGTCAACCTCCTCAGATGGGCCAGGCACCACGGCAAGTTCTAGAATCGTGACCACCAACGACCCCATCATAGTTAGCGCGTCAATAGTCTCTGGCATATCTTGAACCACAATGGTTGGTTTTACGTCCACTATATCGACAGCGGCCACCTCCACAACCTTGCCAGACTCGACTGCGTCAATTGCTACCTCTCCCTCGACGTTGGCAACGACCTCTCCTGTCCACTACCAGTCCTCATGAGAGGGACCAACATCAATGCCTGCGGAAGAACCCGGCCCAGACTCTTCAGCTGGTGGATAGTCAATGAGGGGGATGCCATATTGCGCGAGGGTGACCGTAGGAATCGGCGAGGCCTCGACAGTTCCCTCTTGTGACTGGCTTCTGGCCCCAGTGACGCCGGCTGACGTCGGCGGCACAGATCCAGAAAATTGGCCTGATACGGCCAGTAAGACCAAAGCCCTCCTACTCGAAGTGCCGCCGGCCCTCCTCATCCTTTTTAAGGCCGCCATGTCCTCACTCGAGGAGGACTTTAAGGAAGAAGACGAGTCGCGCTGTCAAGAGACTCATGGGAAGGCTCCCGGATGACAAGAGTCCCAGCCTTCCTCTTCTAGGCAGCAGCCGCCGCCGCACCACCCATGGGTTCCCACTTAACTGCCGCGAAGATCTCTGGGGTCAAGTAATACCCCTTGACGCCAAACGTCTCAATTGCTTCCATGATGAGGCCCGTCAATGCCTTCTCCTTTTTCGTGTCCTTTTGGCTCACTTTCTTCATGAAATACTTACTCACGAAGTCCTAGTCATTGGGAATGTCCCAATCAGAAGAAGCCGCCAAGAAAAAGAAGCGGTCCTTCCAGTGCTTCGTGGAGTTAGGGTTTGCCCCACGGAAATGATGCCAGGACGAGGCGACATGGAAATTTAGTCCTCTGCTTGGTTGAAGCGGAAGATCACCTTCACCAACCAAGAGCTAAATGTGCAATCGTGAAGGCGCGCGAAGACACACAATGAAACTAGGTAACGCACGGCGTTGGTGTGAAGCCGTGCCACAGGGATACTCAAAGCTGCCAGAATCCCATACAGGTCCAGCACCACTGAGAATCGAAGCCCACCCTTCAGGTGGGACTTGCAGATGGTAATAGAACCCTCTAGAGGCGCAGACGCCCTGTCATCCTCGCCAGGAAGGAGGTGGGCTATATCTCTACGGATGCGAAACCTGGCCAGTAAGGCTACAACGGCGCTTGACGTAAGAATAGACTTAATCTCACCAACTCTCTAACGAGCCATGGGAGGCGTAGGATTCTTCTTCTTCATTGTCAATGTTTGGAGCAAGAGGATTTGAAAGTATGAATGGCGGCGGAAGGCAGCATTTAAATAGGCGAGCGTGAAGGGCCCCAGACGGCGTTGTGCGGGAAACTCAAAGGTTGCCCTCAATGATGGCCAGGACACGCGCCCTCTCAGTAGGGAACAACGCGTCCATCCAAGTTAGCTCATGATGGCCCCTGACACGTTGCCTCACAACGCATGCTGCAGCCGTCTATCAAACCCCAACCTTCATAGCTAGAAATTAATGCTAAGATGCAGGCTGCCAAGGACGGCTACGGCAGCAGCCATCCGACTACCTACCCGGAAGTACCGCATATGACGTTCACAAGCAACACACTACCGTAAGCATATTACTCTGCTGAAAAGAAATTTTATTAATAAGGTTTCTTTATAGCTAAAGCCGGCCAATGGCCGCAAAGTACAGCAAGACTATCTACGCCTATCAAGTTAGCAGGGTCTGAAGCCGGGGACTCAGTACGTTCTGAGAATCCAGGAATCCCGTAGGGAAGCCAGGTGTCACCAGAGAAGCTATCCTTCGGCTCAGGAGAATCTCGTCTTGGAACTGCCCCTCTAGTATCGGGGGCAGCTCTACTAGGCAGATCCTCGACCTCAACTTGGCCTGTAGCCGCGTCTGCACGTCGCTTTGGACTCGAAGCAGCTCCTGGCACAGTTGAAGATCCCCCTGAAGAGTCGCAATCCGACTCTGAGCATTGGCGTCGACCAGCTGCGACGACCTTACCTCAGATTCTGACAAGGCCTGTTCAAGATAAGCTGCCCGATCAGGCCAGCTCCACATGCACCTTCACGTTTCGTCTGATCTAGGCTTCGAACGTCTTGTTCACCAATCGCTGGTAGGTAGCACCGACTTTCTTCAGACCAAATGGCATGACCTTGTAGCTGTAGGTTTCCTGGTCGATGATGAAAGATGTGTACTCGTTGTTTGGGCTCATCCTTATCTGGTTGTAGCTTAAGTAGACGTCCATGAAACTCAGGAGTTCGTGCGGGCTTGTTCGATATCATACCGATAACGTTTCCTTGGTTGTTCTCTGGCTCCGTTGCTGGCTGCCTCGGGGGCCTGTCCCGGGTTTTCAGGAACCGTGTGAGTGTCCCCGACAGATCAGGTATTCAATTTCCTTCTGTAGGGTTTGGCAGCTTTTCGTTATATGTTCCAGAGACCGATGAAAATGGCAATATTTGGTCTAGTCTGTGGCCTATGGGTTCTTCGGCGCTTTGGGCCACTTTAAGAACTTCTCA
Organism: Nepenthes alata; assembly: GCA_028571085.2. Classification (NCBI taxonomy): domain Eukaryota; kingdom Viridiplantae; phylum Streptophyta; class Magnoliopsida; order Caryophyllales; family Nepenthaceae; genus Nepenthes; species Nepenthes alata. The sequence continues at coordinate 12,555 of JAOVVI020008438.1, forward strand.
TCTTAGATCTGCATCAAAATGTTTGAGCCGGTGTCGTTCAAGGGTATCAGGGCCAAGATCTTGAACTCTCTTCGGACACTTTTCTCGGATCACAGTTAATTCCGAGGTTCCCGAAAGCGACCGATGTCTCCATTTCACTTCTTTCCCACAGCCTGACCTTCGGGTTGTCGGTCTATGCGTTCTGGACACTTCGCTTCGTTGGCCTCCTTGGCCGCAATGTAGGCCTGAGCTATGGCCTCCGCTTCTCGGAAGGTTTAGGGCGTTGATGCGCTAGGTACTTGAAGAACTTCCTAGCTGGAAACGTAGTAGTGAAGGCGCTCAACTTCATCTCGTCGGAGAGTTGGATCTGGTTTCTGGTGGAGACAGATATGGTGCCAAAGCTGCTTCTCCTTCTTTCGGCTGGTGGCAAACTGGCACTAGAAGTAGTCGGTGAGCTCATCGAATGATCGGATGGAGTTTGGTTTGACGCTGTGAAACCAGAGCCTAGCATCCCCTTTGAGTGTCATGGGGAAGCACTGGCGCATAGTGGCATCGCTTATCCCGTGGAATGTCAGCAGCGTTCGGAAGTAATTCAGGTGATCCATTGAATCCGTACTTCTATCGTAGGTGTCTATTGCCGGCATTTTGAACTTGAGGGGGGCAGCTGCGTCTTGATGTCCATGGTGAATGGCAACCTCCTCAGGTTGAGGGTCTATCGGCCAACTTTTCCCTTGAACATGTGTTGCCATATTTTTTCTACTTTCTCCTCCATTCGATGGGAGGATCCGCTCCTTTTGGCATTAATGAGATCCCCGAGTTCAAAGTTCTCCGGGGGGCTGTGCATGTCGTGGCGAGCCCTGCCTGGAGTGGTCGCGTACTGCATGTTCCCTCCCCTCTAGTCGCCGGCCTCCGGTCGTTGTAGGAGTTGTGGGGATTCCATCGCTTCTAGCTTTCCTCTGGCGCTTTCCTGCTCAGGAGGCTCCGCGCTGATGTATGGGCCCTACTACCTGAGGCTTCCTGGGCCCCGGCATCGTCAGGCCTTATTATTCTCGCTACGGGAACCCTCGGTACATGGCCCCTTCATCTAGAGGTTGATGCTTGGGCGCTCGAGGGAAGAGCTCCAGTCAATTGCGCGCCAGCTCGAGCGCATAGTATTTGAAGCATCTGCTTCATGTCGTCCATGTCGGTGGTCAGCTTGTGCACATCCGGCTTGGGCTGCTCGCCGGCACGGCTACCCACAGAGGGGCCGTCGCCATGGGCGGCTGTGTCCCTTACTGGCAAGCTAGCTTGCACTCTGGTGTTAGCCATTTTCTAGCTTGAAATGTCGATGTGGTGACAAGTGGTTGGACTTTATAGTCATTCCCACATACGGTGCCAATGATGGGTTCTTAAGTTCGAGTTTCCATGTGGATTAGGGAGCGTTCGGATTTCTCGTGTTGCATCAGGCTCGAACGGGTCCTGTCTTCGTGTCTTTCACCTAGGCCCTGTGCATCACAAACTACAAACACAAAGTCAGAGGACAGTGGGAAGTGTTCCCACCGTAAATCTTCCAATACTCGAGTAAGAAGTCTTTCCCTGGGAATGGAAAATGCGAGCGTGAAGGTAAATGTGATGTGGAATGCCTAGATAGTTATATTGAAGCGGTGGTTAAGTGCG
>JAOVVI020008439.1:0-14189 GCA_028571085.2 Nepenthes alata
ATTTTAGAGTTTAGAAATTATAATTAATTATTTAAATTGACCTGCTTGGTTCGGGTTCGTGACAGAAGTGGTATCAGTGAAATGTCGTAAGGAGAGGTACTTTGGGTTATTTTGGATAAATATAAGAGTCAAATAGCCAAGAATCCAACATATGCATGCAAGAAAATCATAGGAAAATAACTTAATAACCCAAATATATGAATTAAGGACATGATTTTATTAAAAATTATAAAGAATAGAAGAAAATAATCATATATGTGACTTCAAAGTAACAATGCTAGAGGTACGACCCTGACAAATAAGGCTAGGAGCACATCGCCAACAAAAGGTATGAGACGATCAATGCTCGTCGGAGGCAGACTGGTCATCCTATCCCAAGGTCCAACTATGAGCTTTTTAACTACAACAACTTGAATCTATGCTATTGGAGCTGGAATTACCGCGGCAGCTGGCATAAGACTTGCCCTTCAATTGATCCCCATTAAGGCATTTAGATTGTACTCTTTCCAATTACCATACTCAATGAGCCCGGTATTGTTATTTATTGTCACTACCTCCCGGTATCAGGATTGGATAATTTGCACGCCTGCTACATTCCCTGGATGTGGTAGCCATTTCTCAGGCTCCCTCTCTGAAATCGAACCCTAATTCTTCATCACCCATCACCACCATGGTAGGCCACTACCCTACTATTGAAAGTTGATAGGGCAGAAATTTGAATGATGTTGTGTTCTGTTTGCTGATGCGGTATTGGTTTCTGCTGCTAAGTCAGCTACTCCATTTTGATGCTGAATCCTGTCAGCTGGTCTTAGGCTGCTTTGATGGTATGGATGGCTCTGCTGCTCGTCTAGTATGTGGGGCTGGATAAAAGTGTAATAGGTGTTGGTGTCATACCAGAGTTATGGATGGTGACAACATTGCAAACCTGCTGGCATGGAGTTGTAAATGCTCCCGGTGTATTGACTGGTTGAGACAGTGTAGTGGTATGTCCTGTAGGGATGAGCAGCTGCTGCTGGCAACTTTGAGGCTAGGGCTGTGCTGCATTTGCCATTCGATCTGTTGAGTTACTTCAGTCGATTCAGGAGTAACTAATTATGAGTCTGCTCATGTGTAATATTAGACAGATTTTATTTTTTGTCGTTTCTGTTGAACGCTGTCCTCCTAGAGGTTTTTTTAAATTATCTGATGTTCCGTTTGCTCGGGGTCTGCCCTAACGTTTTATGTTTTAACTCCAAGTCAAATACTTAGAGATAAATATAGATTTTATAATTTTTTTCTCCCTTTAATCCAAAATACTTACTTACCAAAAAAAAAAATTTGAATGATGTGTCGCTAGCATCAAAGTTGTGCAATCCATTGAGCTATCATGAATCAACCGAGCAATGGGTTAAACCCGCATCGACCTTTTATCTAATAAATGCATCCCTTCCAGAAGTTGATGCTTGTTGCACGTATTAGCTCTAGAATTACTACTGTTACTTGAGTAGCAAGTACCATCAAACAAACTATAACTAATTTAATGAGTCATTCACAGTTTCATCATCTAAATTGGTTCATACTTACACATGCATGGCTTAATCTTTGAGGCAAACAAATGACTAGTGGTAGGATCAACCAGGTAGCATTTCTTCTTCGACGCCGACAATCATGAGGTCAACGAGTGTTTGACTTTCGTTTGTGTCTATAGTGATTGTGCTGATGAGGCTTTTCGAACATAGCCTGTATCTAAATCTTTTGCATCCTAGAGAACACCCTAAATCCTATCGCCAACCTTAGTTACATAGGAAATGTTACATTGGGGGGACAATGACCCTCACGAATTGTCTACTAACACACCCATGGGACACAGAGAAGAAGACAACTTTCTAACAAGATAAATTCTTTCAAATGGGTATGAAACATAGGAAACCACACATCAACCAAGGCATAAAGCTCTTTGCCTTTCAGTGAAAAGGCACATGTGCATCCAATTCAATGTGTAGACAAATAGCCCAACGACCCACACAAGCCCACCAATTCTCACATGCCATCTCGTATGCTCATTCGAGCCCCAGTAGTTGATCCTCAAGTGAATTATAACGCTGACGAAATTAGCTTGCCAAGTTCCCTTATGAGCACCACTAGACGTGACAAACTGAGATGGGACAACCCGAGCATACAATCAATATGCACCGAATACATGGAACCCATGCCGTGAAATCATTGCGTGGCAAAGCACGTATGAAGAACACGACACACGCAGCACTATACCTATCATGCAAACTTGCACCTGCAGTGAAACACCGATAGATGGGACAACCCGAGCGTACGGCCGATATGCACCGAATGCATGGAAACCCGTGCCACAAAATAACAGCGTGGCAAAACACATATAAACAACATGGCACACACAGCACCTTGCATGACATGACAACTCAAACTTGAAGCAAAACATCGATAGATGGGACAACTCGAGATCGACACGCATTGAATGCATGGAAGCCTAGGACGTGAAATCATGGTGTGGCAAACAGCATATGAGCAACATGGCACACCCAGCACCATGCAAGGCATACCAACGTCCACATGCAGCAAGACACAAATAGTCAGGACAACCTGAGCACACAATCGATATAGACCGGATGCAGAGCCAGGCTACAAAATCATAGCATGGAAAACATGTTGGAACAACACGGGACACGTAGCATGATTCATGCAATGCCAACATGCACCTTAAACGAAGCAACGATAGATGGGACAAGCCGAGCATACAAGCAACATACATCGAGCGCATGGAAACCCAAGCTGAAAAATCACAGCGTTGCGAAACACGTATGAGCAACATGGAACATGCAATGCCATGCATGGCGTGCCTTGGTGACAAGCGTGGGTGGCAGCGTCGACACACCCCAGCAGTGAAGCATCTCCCCCATATAGAGTTTTTTGGGCCTTTTTAGCCTTAGCAAGAGTAAACATTAGACCCCCCCCAACTTTTACAATCGGTTTTTATAGTTGTCGACAACATTTTCAAGTGATTTTTTTTGTTAGAAAGATAAAAACTAGGAGTAGCTTAAAACCAAGTCTAGAGTTTTTTTGACAATGGGAGGATATTTTAATAACGTTTTAAACGTCGTGCAACTTTGAAAATTAATAAGTCCATCAAGACTTGTGCAAATGATGAGCTTTTTTTCAAAAATTAGCAAAAATTATGGAGAAAATTCAGGTATATTGGCATCGTGATTTGAATTCGAAAAGGGGTCGTAAGTCCAATTATTAAGGATAAAAAATGCATAAAAATCCGTATTCACTAGGAACAATGGTGTTTTTCTATTCAATGTATGTACAGAGAGCTGAGGGTAAGATTATTGGGATGATATCTACAAACAAATGGGCAAGGCATTTGTTGAAGATGTCTACACCAAGACCACGTGCATTGGCTAGACATGTCATGATGAGGCCACACAATACCCCATAAATTCGGGCCTTGCCGACGGGGTGCAAAATCCATGGACGAGCAAGCATCACCAAAGACATGCCATGTCATTGGCAATGGCGTGCCGAGATGATCGACATGGCAAGGCTTTGCAAAGCCTCCATGTCGACTTGGGAGGGACAAGGGCGCTGCGGCGGCGCACTATGCACGACAAGGGCATGACTTGGGCGGTGTTGGGGGACGACCCTAGCATGACTTAGGCACTATCGGGCACAACAATGGAGCTACTAGGAGCTGCTGGGGAGTGCAGGGAGTGACAAGGGAAGTGCTGGGGCAAGCTAGGGAGAAACCTAGGCACTGCTGGGCGTGACATGGGCATTGTTGAGATGCACTAGGCGCGACATGGGAGGTTCCAAGGTGTGCTAGGGAGCTACTGGGCGAGACACTGGTGGTGCTAGGCAGTGACCTAGGCATTGTTGGGATGCGCTAGGTGTGACATGGGAGGTGATGGGCACGACATTTATTGTGTTGGGGAGCAACCTAGGTACTGCTGGGCGTGACATTGGTTGTGTTGGGGAGCGACCCAGGCATTTCTCGACATAACAAGGTCGTTGTTGGGGCGCGACAAGGGCATTGCTAGGTCGTGACAAGGGAGCAGCATGGGGAGCAACCCAGACACAACCCGGGGGCGACAAGGCCACTACTGGACGCGACAAGGCACGATTGGAGCACACCATGGGTGACAAGAGCACAGCTTGGGTGCGACACGAGTATTGCAGGGTGTGATAAGGACGCCACTAGGTGTGACAAGGAAGGTACTGGGTGCCCCAAGGGCGCGATAGGGGTGGTGCCGGATTGACTTAAGCGTTGCTGGGGATGACAAGGGCACCGCAGGGACGCACTGGGCGAGACAAGGGCACTGCTGGGGAGTTATTGGGCGCGACAAGGGCATTCCTGAGGAGTGACCCAGGCACTGTTGGGTGCGACAACGACGTAGCTGGGGCGCGACACCAGTACTGTTGGGCATGAAAAGGGTGACGTGGGCATTGCTAGGAGCGACAAGGGACCAGTACGGGCACGACACCAGCACTGCTGGGCATGACAAGGGAGCTATTGGGCGCGACACCAGCGCTGTATGGACGTTCCTAGCAACACTGCTACGCACGACAAGCGATGGGGGCGCCATTACGTGCGACAAGGGACTGGCATGAGCGCGACACCAGCATTGCTCGGCGTGACAATGGAGCTACTGGGCGTGACACTGGCACAACAAGGGCATTCCTAGGGCGTGACAAGGTTGCGACACCAGTTATAATATCCCGACATATTTTTATCTGATTAAATTTAAATTATTTATTATTTTTGATAATTTTGAGTAATGCAGGTACGAGAAAAATTAATTAAATGTTATGAAATTTTAGAGAATAATTGGATCTGATGGGCCGGCGTTTGAAGTGCGCTGTTCGGTCGTCCGAATATGATGATTTAAAGAAATGGATAGGTTACATACATATACATACATATATATATACATACATATAAATATGTATATATATGTATATGTACATATGTATGTATATATATGTATATGTATAATAATAATAACAATAATAATGATAATAATAATAATAATAATAGAAGGAGAAAAGCAAGAAGAAAAGCAGGGGCAAAGCAGGGAAAATAAGGGAGAAGAAGGGGGGTGATGGCTCACGAATGCCTCACGTGACCCTCCCCTTCCCTTTTTAATTTGGTGAAACCGTGGTGCACGGTAGATTGAAAAAGTGGCAGCAGCTGCGTGAAGAACAAAAGAAAAAAAAGGAGGCAGCGTGAGGGTTTCACGAAGGTGAAGGAAAAAGGAGAAAAATTCACCCGTTTTGATTCGATCCAAGTAAAAATAACTGAAGAGCAAGTTCAGGCAAGTATATTCCAAACGTTATCATTCATTTTTATAGCTTTTTAGTATCTCCAAAATTATATTTTTGCTCTAAAAATACATTTATCCACGTTCTGTATAAATAAAGCATGTTTCTCCTAATTAATCGGACAAATATCATGTTTGCCTATTTTTATTGGAACGTATAGCTTCGATTTTGTATTATTACATATATTGGTGCGTGTGTGAGCTTTCCAGAAGCTGCTGCCATGATGTCCTGCGTGGGTATGTGTGTGTTGCGTATTCTTGGAAAAATGTATTTAATTATACAAATATATATTTATATGTATGAATGTATTTATGTGGATATATATGTATTTGGCATCCGTCATTTACAAGGAACTGTATTGTTAAATTACTGTGAATTTCTGAAGCAAAAATTGAAGGGTTGACTGACATATTTATGATTGAGTACTTAAACCTGAACCGTTATAAGTTAATGAAAAATATTTCTGACACTGTTATTAAGAACCTAAGACTGATATACAGTCAGGTTAGGTTCTCCGGCATGCCATAAAACGTTATGATTGTAATCGAAGATAACTCTATCCATGGAGTTATATGTGGTCCGCTCTTCTTCAAGGCGTTAACTTAGAGGGCAGTTTACTGTTTCCGACCGGCATACTGTACCGAATCCTGCGAGAAGGGATGTCCCACGAGACGGGACGACTGTTTTTGGCCTTAGATTGTATGGAGTGAATACAATTTATCCTCGATTATTTGTCCCCTCTGCTAGTAGGGTCTATGGTTGGGTCCCTTACTATTAGAAAAAGGAATTTTCTATAAATTATAGAGTTAAAACCGATTTCTACTTTTTGGAGCCTATTTTACTGATTTATTATTAACGGAGCATGACTACACTTATTTCTGATTTTTGAAGCTTGATTGTTTCTGTTTCCTGACAGTTTTGTATACTTTTGCATTATATTTCTGCTATATTTTTGGTAAACCACTACTTTATAGCATTCATATTTCCACATGCAACTGTATCTGTTTTACTATGTTATGTTTTGCATAAAAGTTTTACTGCATGCTTGCATGTACATTGTTGGGTATCGACTCACTGTCTTACTATTTTTTCACCTCCAGATGAGATTGTAGAGCTGGTACCTGACGAAACAGAGTGACTTAGAGCTTAATCTGAAGACTTCTGAGGATCTAAAGTATTTTGGAATTGCTAAAGAGAAATAGTTGAATGTAAAGACCTGATCTTTATATATGGTTTTGTATATGAATTATATGCCTATGGATATTTATGTATTTATGATTTGTGACGGACCGGGTTATTCTCCTAAAATAACCAAACGGCACTCTTCGAACGTCGGCCCATCAGATCCAATTATTCTCCAAAATTTCATAACATTTAATTAATTTTTTTTGCGCCCGAATCATCAAAAATTATCAAAAATAATAAATAATTTAAATTTAATCAGATAAAAATATTTTGAGATATTATAGTATCCTAAGTATATTTGACCAAGTTCATGTTTATGCATTTCCTTTATGCTCATATATTCCTTTTCATTCTAACTTTGCATATATTATTTACTACCTTGTATATGATGCATTTGTTGAGCTATTAGCTCACCCTTGCTTCTTCTTCCTTCAAGATAAGGTCTACGAGTTGATACCCGATTAGATAGAGTAAGGAGAGGGATTTTGCTAGAGGAGATTTATCCTACTTCGAAGACTTATAATCTTAGAATGTGATTAATGTAACATTATGTAAATAGCTGATTAAATTTTATGTTATGTAATAAATTGTGTCATAACTTGTTATTTAGTATTATGGATCTTTGTTATGCTTCTGCAACTTATTTATGCATAGAAAATGCTTCTGCAAGTATAAGTTAAGTTTTGTGTAAATTCCTAGATGGTATCTCTCTTTTGATCCAATATTGTCATTGAGATATTGTGTTAGAGTCATGAATGATATTGCATCTGAATGGTCTTGCGTGTGTGTTGTGGAAATATTTTGAGGTCTATCTATTGTTTGTCTTGTACAGGTTGTATTAATTCAGGTTGTATGTATGATTTTTTATTTATTTTTAGAAGAAAATTTGCCTAATTTTATGTAAAAATTATTACATCAAATTAATAGTGTATTTGTTCCAATTGTTAAGTATGATCATCGACGGAGGTCATTAGTGGATTATGACCCGTTACGTTATAAATGGTATCCTAAACGAAGATCAATTTTTGAGAATACCTAGGTTCCTTCTAGCTGATTGAATAAATCATCAATCTGTGGTAACAGATATTTATTTTTGATCGTGACTGTGTTTATCTTATGATAATCGATGCATAATAGCTAGGTCCCATCTTTTTTCTTTACAAATAACACCGTGCACCCCAAGGAGATACACTGGTCTGATGAAGCCCTTATCCAGCAATTCTTGTAATTGCTGCTTTAACTCTTTCAGCTCATTGGGCGCCATTTTGTATTATGCCTTTGAGATTGGATTTGATCATGGTACAAGCTCGATTTCAAATTCTATCTCCCGATATGGTGGTAGACCAAGCAAATATTTGAGAAATACATCTTCGAATTCACAAATCACCGGTATATCCTTAATCGACATATTATGACCTTTAGTAATACTAGCATATGTTAGATAGGCAGACATCCGCTTTGAATCAAGTGCCGAGCATGTAGAGCAAAAATAAATATGGGCATCTCCTTTTGCCTGATCCATTGAATGTGAAATGGTTCACATCCTGGAATCACAAAATAAACCCATTCATAGAAGCAATCTATACTGGCATGATGATTGGCTAGCCAGTCCATCTATAATATTACGTCGAAATCATACATGTCTAGTAAAATTAAGTCCACTTCCAGATTTAGTCCATTAATTATCACTACGCACTTTGGGTACATAATATCTGTAGTGACCGATGACCTATAGGCATTGACACTACCAAGGAAATGTTTAAAATTTGCGGAGATGATGCAAGATAGCATACAAATTGTGGTTATATGAATAAATGAGTAGATCCCAAATCAATTAACGCATGGTCAGATTAATCAAAAATAAGGATAGTACCTTCAACCACATTTGGAGATGCTTCTACCTCCTGTATAGTGACTGCAAATACTTTTCTTGGGACAGTGGGCTTCTTCATCTTAGTCTTCATTGGATAAGGAAACTTTTTTATGATGTGACCCGACTGACCACAATTATAACAGACTCCCAATAGTTTGAAACATGGTTTGTTGCCACGTAATTTCCCGCAATGATGACATGGAGTCACCACTACTTATTGTCCTGGTACTGTCGATTTATCTTTCTTCTCTTGCTTTTCCAGTTTAACTCTTTTCGGTTGCCTTCCTGATCCAACAGTAGAACTCGCACCCGCATCGCCACGATAGGATATCTTCTTCTTCTTGAAAAACTCATCCTTTTTAAGCTCTTTTTCAAATATTAGAGCTCGATCCAATACCTCCCCATATGTTTGTAGCTTCAGAGTTGATAATTGCTTCTTTATATCATCCCGCAATCTATGCTAAAATTTCTTCACCTTTCGTATTTCTTCATCCACCATAAATGAAGCATATGAAGATAACTCAGTGAATTTTGTATCATATTCAGCCACCGTGCAGTTCCCTTGTCGTAGCCACATAAACTCCTCCTCCTTCTGCTCCTACAGGTTAGAGGGAAAATATTTCTCCAAAAATGCTTCTTTGAACATAGTCCAAGTAATCTCATCCTCGGGCATTCCAAGTGCTCTTTTCTGCATGGATGACTAGTGATTGCCTTCACCTTCTAGCCGATATGAAGCGAATAAGACCTTATCCTCCTCAGGACACCTTATAACCGAAAACACCTTCTTTAGTCTTCATATCCAGGCTTTCGCCTTAACTGGATCCGATTCGCCTAGAAACTCAGATACACATTCATTTGTAAACCTGCCATAAGCTGATGCTCTAGGATTTACGGTAGCAGCTAGAGCTAGGGCAAGTGCAGGTGCAGGGATTGGAGCGAAATTACGTTGCCCCGTCACCTCCATAAAATCAGCCATTCTACCTAGCATATTTAGATATTCAGCTTCCTGGTCTTGACATCTGCTGGTATCAGCTTGAGTATGTCTCCGTCTCTCTGCCATTTCTATAATCCTATTAGTACAAATTTGAAGATTCAGATTAGATCAAAGCGTAATATTATCTACTCATTCTAAGGCCACTACTAGAATTGATAGAAAATTTCTAGTTATCACTAACTAATTCGGCCTTAAATGTCCAACCTAATCTAAGCTTCTGCTTTTGAGATCAATCCATCCTAAAGCATCTCTTTCTTTGATACTACCATCACAGATCACCTTCCCACCACTCATATCAGTGAATACGTATGCCAAATAATATACGTATATAAATAACATATATATGATACACACAGGATCCATATTATTACCACGTTCATAAGTGACGAGAACACTGTATGCATAAAAAAATAGTGACGGACTTTCTAGAGATGCTTACTAGGAACCAAAATTTATTACCATACAATTCACAAAAGCAGAACTAATAACCGTAATAACAATTTGTAGAAGCATAAAGTCATGCTCATTGCATTACAAAATTCATTACATGCTCCCATACATTTACTACATTCTATCAAAATGCAGTAAACAAATCAGCCTAGCACTCCAATCTTTACTCTTGCTCATCTGGTATAAACTCCTAATCGCCATCTAAAGGGTTAAAAAATAGCAAGCGAGTGAGCTAAATAATAAGGTACAAATAAATAAAGACATGTATATTTATATTTAAAATAGATATATACAGATGTCAGAGGAACATGATCCATATATAACACGTATAAACTTTTAACTTTTATTTTTTGAGTTTTTAATTGTCAGTCATATTTATGGATTAGAGCTAGTAGGCCTTATTAGCTAACAGAGCGGTCAATCGAGGAAATCATTATATATGCTTCCACACAATTTAAGATACAGACCGACTTAATTCGACACCCCGTGGTAAGCGGCATACTTTTAACCTAGTATACGGGACCAAATGATATAAATGTCGCCAAAAGTACCCCCATGGCCGAGGAACAGTCCATGAGTTTTTACTGTAATATTCTAACGCATGTTAGGAAATATTACCCACTAAAAATGATTCCTTAGTCTAATTCTTATCCCATGCTACAAAAATAAAACTTTATATGGAAGCTTTCACATTGTTCATAATTCTTTTTCCTTAATTTTCTCCATTTTCGGAGAAAATACTTATTCAAATGAAATTTACAAAGCTTCCATATTTTTTTCCACAACATCGAACATACAATCATAAATTGTAATAATTATCAACAAATCATAAATTATAATAGAAAACGATGCATTTTACTGATTTCATAGATTTAACCTTAATCTTTTCTTTCATGTGTTAAAGATTTAGATTTAACATATGTTATATTCGGCAGATTCGGTTGTCAGCTCGGTATTTGACTTTGGGGCTAACTCGGTTAATTTCTTTAGTCAATTTTTAGTACAATTTCCTAATGACTCAATTTTTGGCTCAAGATTGAGTTAATGGTTGATTCGTGGGTTAGTTTGTTTTGATTTTTCTATAAATTATAAACCGGCTTGATGTACCGGTTTGCTATATCTGAGCTGAAATTCAGCATACTAGCCGGTTCATCTAGCTAGTTCTGGGCCTGATTTGGGGACAAGTTCGGGTCTTATTTTTTTATCGTTAATATTTTATTATTATCTTATATTATTCTAATAAATTTTTGGGTGTCGGTTCATCTGGTTTGAAAGCTAGAACTGAATCGATTCAATGGCTTTAATTCCTGCACGTGCTAGAAAGCTGGTGGAGGGGACTTGGCAGTTTCTAAAACCTGGTGCAATATTATTTTGAAGGTATTTTTTGCCACAATTTTATAGGTCGATAGGTCAACCTTAGTACTTGATAATTTAGCTGGGTCGAGTGCTGGTTCAATGGGTTATGGGCTGGTTTGGTTTATTTCTTCAAGCTACAGATTTAGCATCAAGGATGCTGAGACCAATTTGGTCCGATTTAGGAGGCTAGTTCAGTACTCATCTCAGGGAGTTCGAGGTGGCTGGTTTACGGGTAAATAGTTTAGCCTCAATAGATTTTACTTTGGCTGGCCTAGCTACCGGTTCAGCCGAATTGGGTCCGGTTCAATCCGTTTTTCTCAACCTGCCAATTTTGCATCAGCAGGGATTTTCAGGGACCAGTCTTGTTATTACAAGTTTTATGGCCAATCCTAGACCAGTTCTTGGCTGGTCCAAGGAATCCTATTATAGCTAAGAGACTCATGTTTAAGATTGTGTTTGGTTCCTGGCCGGTTAAAGTTGATTTCTTATCCGGTTCAAGTTGATTTCTCAGCCTGTTCAAGTCATAAGTTATAGACAAAGATTCTGCATCGGCATTTCCTAATGCAGCCGATTCTCATTTCTATTTTGGTGACCAGTTCATTACCGGTTTAGGGTTAAATTTTACAGGGTGATGCTTCCATATCACCACAAGACACTTAAGTCATTATGGTTGCCGGTTCAACCCCTTTGGGGCCCAATTTATAGACTACAAATTCGGATATCAACATAACTGCTGAAGTTGGGTCTATTACTGATATGAGAACCGGTTCAGTGACCAGTTCAGCTCATTTCCTTCAGTCGTTTGGTCATGACATAGGTAAGATATTAAACTTATTGTACACAAAATTTAGGCCAGTTTGGAGACCATTTTGTCACCGCTTTAGCCGAATTACAAAGACTGTTTTGCCTTTGAATTCTGCCTCCAAAATGCAGTCGAGTATAACTTATGCCAAGTGATGATATGAGTAAGAATATTAAACAATAAGTATTAGAATGATAATACTTGAAAAAATGATCAATAATCAGTACCAAAGAAAGATATGATTCAATTACACATGCCAAAATATTCAGCTACACTCCTTACTCCTACTGATTTTTGGTTCTGCTTCCTCACCTCCTCCCAGTTTCTCTCTGTTTTTCTTCTGTCTCCTCTCCCTTCCCTCACGATTTTCTTTCCTGATTCCTCTCCTCTCTTCCTCACACGTACCTCATAACCATTTTGAGTTGAGGTGCTGAGTCATTAGCCCATGTAACACCTCATAATTTCCCCTCTTGAACTCCAGCCGTGTGGCCTTAGTTAATGCTAATTCATCTTATATTTGGCTCATAATTATGCTGCCTTGTGTTGCTGATTTATTGGTTGAAAACGGTTAATGTTGAGCTGCCTGTGTCACCCCTTTTCTCCCTTGAATTTTGGCCGTTGCTAGGGTCAAAATTGGCTGCAGCTGCTGCATCTTCAGCAGTTTGCAGCCACCCCATTTCAGCAGCTCCCAGCTGCTTCCTTCTGTTTTCCTTTTACTTATTTGGCTAAGTAGTTGAGTCATCGTGTTGTTGAAGAGGCTGCCAAGCTGGTTGTTAATTTATCCTCTAATTTATACATCTGCCCGTGCCCTCAAATATCCTCAATTGAATTAATATGCTGCCCCTTCTCTTGCTAATTTTGTTGGTCTGGTTGCTTATTCTTTTGCCTCATCGAAAATTCTTATTGGTTGCTAATATGGCTGCTATTGTGGGGCTACTGCAGCTGTGGAGAGTAGCCAAAATAAGCAGCTGTGAGACCTGCTGCTGCTTCAGCAGCCGTGGGAAACTACGGTAAATTTTTTGCTCAAATTGTATATGGCCTATTCCCTCATACCCTTATTGACTTAATGCCCTTCCTATTTATCGAGATGAATGTTATTGAAAAAGATCTTGGGAGATGGTTTTTTTTATAAAAAAAAAAGACATGATTTGGAAATTTTTCAGAGTCTACTCACCTGAGATTGATAATTCAGATCAACAATCAAAATCTCTTTTTTTCTCCAAGCCTTTGGTTGGGTTAGACCAGAAGGCTCAACCAAGAAAGAATTACCGGAGATTATACCTAGTAACATTCTCAGATATCCTGGGAGATGCGTGGGAAACTACTACTTCAGCAGTCATGTGGAAGCTGCTTTGTGTGAGTTGCCTTATATGCCCAAAATTTTGACTAAGTTTATGTTGTGAAGCTACTGCTGTGTTACACATGCCGTGAAGAGTTGAGGTTAGAAAAATCAGATTTTATGATTCCCTCTTGCTGAATTTTGGCTGCCCTCATGGCTGAATTTTAGTCACATTGTCACTCAGGTCCTTTCTCTGCAACCTGGTTTTAATTTAATTGCTAATCCAATTAATTTCAGTGGCTAACTATCCTCCCATCCTTTGGAATTAATTCGGTTTCCATTTGGGTCCCTTAACCGTTCCGTTAGATTTAATTTGCCACGTAGCGGCATCCCAAGAGAATTTTGTACAACCTTTTCTTGTGTTGAAAAGAAATAATCAAGCTAAAAATAATCTACTAATTTTATTCCATAGTGATTCAAAGTGAAATATCGTTAAATATAGATAAAGAAAAGATAAAAGAAAGAGATAATTATCTATATAGCAATGATATCATTGAATGTGGGCCTTATAGTTTGCGTAGAGGAGTGGTGCAGTATGTGTTCTTAAGAGGCACCTATGCATTGCTTGTTGAGGGAGGTCACACTTGTTGTGCATGTGACATGATTTTAGGGTATCTAAAATCATTTTCTTAAATAAAGAGTACCATATAAATATAGAGAAGAGAAAAATAGAAAAGTAGAAGAGGCTCGATATTTGGTTTAGATCCAATTTAAGTTTTATTCCTCGCCAAGATTAGATATACTATTCTAATATTATTTTCTAAGACATATTACTAGTTTCTAAAAATATCAAATTTATATATTTGTACCCTGTCGAAGTAAGGAACCATGGCATATATGTTTGGAATAGATTCCA
>JAOVVI020008440.1:0-14189 GCA_028571085.2 Nepenthes alata
CAAGTCAAATGTCTTTCCAAAAGTATAAAAAGATAAAGGGATGATGTATATTTGGTGGATTGAGCGTAGATGCGCCCTATTGTTGGATGGATTAGAGTCACACCCATTGAGGGTGTCTTAAATTTGATCCATGTTGAGGGGTTTCTTAGAAATATGGAAGTTAGGCTTCCAAGAAGAGAGAGTGTGTCCTCTTGAAAGAGGATAAGCATCCTTGGATGGAGGGCTGGTCTCTTGGGATTGAGGATTGACCTCCTTATGTATGAAATTCTGGACAGAGCACATGGCTCTGGGCAGGCTGGTCGACAAATCTTCCTCTTTTATTCTCCTCTCCAGCCTTTCTCCTTGATTCTTGCTTTCTGGCCATTTTGGTCGTTTTTTCCTCTCTGCCATTTTTTTTTTTTTCGGAAGCCTCCCCTCTTTGTTCGGATGAGGGTCTTTAAATAGTTGGAGGATGGTGATTTTTATCCATAGTCAACCGCCAGTGGATTGGTCGAAGTGGTTGAGCAGTTTTCTGGGCAGGGTATATTGTACCCATCACTAGGATTTCCATTTGAAGCGCTGATTTTTTTCCTCCTTTGTCGACGATCTGCCATCGCACCTTCATCTCTCTCTTCTTATTTCCTTTCCTTCTTCCTTCAGTCATTCTTTCCTTATTTCATTTCTTTATTTTATTTTCTTTACCAATTTATTTATTATTATTCCTTTATTTCCTTTCATAATAATAATAATAATAATAATTATTATTATTATTATTACTATTATTATTATTATTATAACATTATATATATTATATCATATTATATATTGTTTAACTTATATTTATTATTTATTTATTTGTTTATATGTATACATATTGAAATATTAATGTTTACCTAATTTAAATATATATAAGTTCACACAATAAAATAATCTACTAATTAAACTAAACTCAAACTAATAGCCCAAATATCTAAACCCAATTCAACGATCTAAATACTTCAAACTCATATTTTAAGCCTAATTATAAAATTTTGTGTCTAAGTAATTACTAAAAATAGTCAAATAATTATTAAAACTAATAAGATAATTTATTCTCATAAAATAACAAAATTAAAAATATTCAAGATGCTACAGAGAGAGAAGGAGAAAGAGAAAAGAGGAAGAAGAGAAGTGGTGGTTCGGAGTATCATTTTGTCAAATTTGTTTAGTTGGAAGTTGAAGCAAATATATTTACGCCCTATCATTGGTTTATTTTCGTGTTTGATAAACTTTACTCATATTTAGAGGTTTAATATGTATGCATGCTATTTTTATTTACCATATTTATTTTTATTTGTATATGCATATCCTATTTATTGGTTGTTTTGAAATTTTGTTTGGATTTTTGCTAATATTTGAGGGTTTTATTTATTTTATGAAAAAATAAGTAATTATTTGAGATATTATGTTTGTATATCTGTGCACTTGTATGAAAAAAGTTATGAAAATTTGCATGGGCTATGCATTGGTATACATATATCGATGCCAGGGACTTGAGGTCTTTACCTTTGTGATTTGATTCGATATGTGGCACTTTGCCGATGGTAAAAGCTTTGTGACTCTCTTTTTTGTTGGCAGGAAAAGGCTTTGTAATATAATTGACCCTTCCCATTTGTATATTAATAAGAATTATCGTAAAATAATTAAATAAAATTAATATATTTAGATGTCCTAATATATTAGACAGACTTAAAAATTGCACCCAACTCTGAGGTGACAAATCATAGTCACTTGTTCCTTGTCTATAGGAATTTGTATATAGACAGTCTTACCCATGGGTCTAAATAGAAATTTATATTGGGAGTATGTTTATACCCTTTCTCAAGTTAGTTTCTTAGTCTTTGATTCTTTAATTTGTGTATATTTTAGATTTTAATGTGTTTTCTATATTGATTTGTATTGATCTTCATTTGAGATTCATAAGTTTATCCTCAATTGGGTTCGATCAGTCTCATATATTTGAATATGTAATTTCATTCCAAAACATATTTCGTTCTTATGTGATTTCGTTTTTAATTATGTTTCGTTTATATGTGATTTTGATTCTATTCATGTTTTATTCAGATTATATTTCATTTGGATTATATTATAACTTGGATTATATGATTTTATTCTGGATCATATTTCGTTCAGAATATGTCATGATGGGACCATGTTTCAATTATACTTTGAGTATGAGACTACCTTCTGCGTAGCTTTCGGGTCGAGTGTTTTCACCTGACCAACAACCCTTAAAGGGTCAAGGAGCAACTCGACCTGCTCGAGGAAGCACGAGAGTAGCATGGCTAAGGACGATAGCCTATTAGTAGTGAATCGTTTAATACTACTATAAAAAGGTAAAAGCCCGTCAATTTGAGATAGGAGATTTAGTCTTAGGGAGCGTAGAGGCAACGGGCAAGATCACCCACAGGAGCAAGCTCTTCCCGCACTAGGAAGGACTATTCCTCATCTCAGTAATCCTTCGAAATGAGTCATACAAGTTATGCACCTAGGATGATAAATTAGTCCCAAAGACCTGGAATGCCACCAACCTCAAAAAATACTACTAGTAGATCTCAGTTGAGCCTAGGTAAGGTTGGCATGCATTATCCTGAATGCTTGAAAATGCATCATATTACACTTAATATAATTATTGTTTATTCATGTGCACCTGCTCATATGAATGCATGCTTGTATAATAATGCATAAAAGAAGACGATCTAAACTACCCCTAAGTCTGGTGAATTCATATTCACAGGTTACAAAACCTTAGCCCCATATCAAGTGGCCTAGAGACGCCGAATTTGAACCTCAATCCCAACAACCGAGCGGTCAAAAGATGGTCAAATTTAAACCTCGGTCCCAGCAACTGAGCAGCCTAAAGATGATCGAATTTGAACCTTGGTGCCGTACCGAGCGATCCATATATGGTCAAACTTGAACCTTGATCTTGTCACCAAGTGTCCTATTTTCGGTGGACCACTAGGGCTCGGAGGCTCTTAGAGCACCCCACCAAATGGCCACTTAAACCTTAGGGGGCTTCTATAGCATGCATGCCATGACCTCCTTCCGACAAAGAAGAGTGCCATCAATCGACGATGGTCGGTGGATTAGGACCAGATGTGCATAAGCTACGACGTCCATTGATAGAACTGAGCACTGATATGGTAAGGTGTGGCTGATGGTCTACGACTCTGCCAGGGCCTAGTAGTTGCAGCCATGGAACCCAATCGGCTCTAGTGAGGCTCACCCACAGGTGTGTGATGACATCCTATTCACAGGATAGAGCACCCCACAAAATCAAAGTGCCGTGACATTCCCTCGAGGGAATGAGCACAATTGGACAAATATGTCCAAGATAATCACAGCAACGATAGCAACAATGCTTAGTTGGCGAAACAAATGAATGTAATACCACATAAAAACATAAATAAGCAACAACAGAGATCTCAACGATCTGCCTGATTTTATTGCAAAGTTAAAAAATGTACAAAAGGCCATCTGCCCAAAAAGAATACAAAATCGGCCTATGGCCCAGGGGGAGAATGATCTAGAGGTTAAGGACTCCCTTGCGGGCGAGACGAAGGCTTGGAAACACCATGGGAAGAGTCTAGCAGATCCAACCGGCATTGTGTGTTGGCATTCCTTGGATGAAAAAAATGAAGCCGAAAAGTTAGGAGCCACTAGATCAACAATACGATGGAACTTGTTGACGCCAGCCCAATACCTGTGCTCCAAGGCTCCCCTGATCTCATCCGAGCTGAGGGAGGTCAAAAGCTCCTTCTCGAGTCAATGGTTCTCATCCCAAAGGCAAGCGCAGTCTTGATCTTGCTCACGTAACAAATCCTTGAGAGAGGAGATTCTTACCCTGGCCTTAGACAGTTCACGTTCGAAATGGGAGGCCCATTTTGTCCAGCTTTGTGCTCCTTCGGGTCGATGTGGGTGAAGGCCAGGCAGTCAGTGAAGGCTGCTAGTTGGTGGATCTGCTCCTAAAACTAGAAGTAAAAAATTAGTCAGTCAAAGCAATAAAGAAAATAAATGAAAAGAACAAAAAGGTACATGAGAAAACCCTTTAGTCAGAGATGGCCACTCCGAGGGCGAGCAACTTGCTATGGGCTCCTCCAAAGCCAAGGTCTCCATGATGTCCTAACATTCCTCAAAGATCATTGGCATAGGGGGCTTGGAGTGAGGTTCCTCGGCAACCTCCTCAACACCCTCTTCAGCCACGCTAGTAGCAGGCTTGATCTCCGCCTCTCCTCGGGTCTCAGGCTCTGAGGGCTCGACACAAGGTCCCTCAGCAGCCTCCACTATCTCGGCCGCATCCACCACCTTAGGAGCTTCAAGTTCTAAAGACTCAAGGGAATTCACTCCATTAACCTCCTCGGCCCCAACGATCATGCTGAGCCCCATTTTTTCGGTTCTTGCCACCTCATGGCTCTCATCTAAGTCCCCCGCTGAGGTGTCAGCCATCCAGTCACCACAACAAGCTTCCTCATTAATAGCAGCAGGATGGCATGGGATGGGCTCCTTTCACTGGGATGCTACAGCGATGGGAATATCGTATTGAGCTAGAAAAGTGCCAAAACCAGCCCCTCAAGAGTGCCCTCCTGGTCGCCCACAGCTAATGCAAGATGTTTGGAAGGCTTGCCACCCACTGCCGACTGGGCGAGCTCAAACACCTGGCCTGACGAGGATGTGAAAGCAAGAGCCATTCTCCTCAAAAAATTCCTAGACCAACACACTCTCTCCAGCATGACCTCATCTTCCCAAGAAGAAAAGGAAGAGTCAGAAGAAGTAGGGATGGATGAGGTGCGCTACCACTTGGCCGGTAGACTAGAGGGCTCACAAATAACTAACACCCTAGGCGTCCTCTGGGATGTGGAAGGTGGCATGGCAACAACCCTAGCCACCTCAGATCTAGGCTCTCATGCGGTGGCAGTGAAGGCTTCTGGGGTCAACTAGTAACCCCTTTCCCGTAGAGTGATTGCATGCACCCAGATAAGATTTGTTAGCTACTTCTCCAAGGCCTACTCATGGTTCTCCAAGAACCTATTCAGACTAGGCCGGACATTCCTCCAGTCATTGGAAATGACCCAATCAGAAGGGATCGCCAAATAAAAATAACAATCCTTCCAACTCTTCGTTGAATTTGGATTTGCGCCGTTGAAGTTAAAATTTGAGTGTAAAGATAGTGACATCTAGTATGCAAATTGGGTGAAGCGAAAAATGGTCCTCACTGACCTGATGCTAAACTAACAGCCATGACTACGAGAGAAGATGCACAAAGACAACAAGTATAGGATGCCGTTGGGCTGAAGCCTCGCCATTGGAACTCCCTAAGCTCTCAAGATAGCGTACAGCTCTGGCGGCAAGTGAATGTCGTACACAGTGATAAATCTCTCCGGCAAGGAGCAATCCCTGTCATCATCACCTGATAATAGGAACACCGTATTCCCTAAAATCTTGAACTAGTAGAATAGCGACTGGACATCGTCGACGGTGAGGATGGATCAAATTGATTTAACCTCCTTGAAAGCAATGAGTGGTGAAGCAAAGGGAGAAAGTAGACGAGAAGCATTTCACAGCTGTTCGAAAGTAGAAGAAAATTACAGGAAAAGGTGATGCGGCCCAAGGTTTAAATAAACAGAGCCTTGGCCCCAAACAGCATCGCATGAAAGAGGGTGAAAAGTCATCCTCATAATGGCAATGACACGAATCTCCTGATCAAAGTTCCATAGCATGTCAATCGAGAAACATCAATAATGATAGTCTGACAGTTTTGAGAAGGCAAATAGACAAGAAAATTCGTAATTTTTAAAGCCCAGATGCCACCGCTTCCCAAAGCGGCAACTGCCGACGAGCTACACAAGGCAACACTCAAGCATCCAAATCACATACAACGTGTGACAATAACCAAAATGGTTTATCATGTTGGATTGAAAAATTTAAAGTGCACATCCAAAGGCAACTATCGACTTTAAAGTACAAAAAGAAAGAAAGAAGATCCTGCCCATGCTTATGGCCTACCAAAACGGCCACCTCGGGGTCTTTGATTGCTTGATTTTCTCAGCACAAATCCCTGGCCATCCCCTAGAGGTGCGAGTGGTCAGGGTTTTCCCCTAAGAGCATTTTCAAGCCAGAGGCCTTCTAGTTCCTTCCTCCTTTCGAGCTCGTATTCAAGCGAAACTATCTGGTCTAGAGTTTGAGTGTGGGCCTCCAGAAGCCCTCGGTACCTCATCCCAACACTCGGCCTCCTCGATGACCCTCCGGATGTGGACGCACATCCGCCTACGATAGCTGTGTTAGTCCGCCAGTGCCCCTTGGGAAGAGTTAGCAGTGAGGAGTCCCGTGAGCCAGAAGAGCTACCCTTTTCCAACGATACCTCCTCTAACCTGCCTTCCAAAGCGCCGCAGGAGACCTACTCCTCGATGTTGCGAAGGATGTCATGGTGCCCTTTAACTAGCACCCTCAGTAGTTGACTCATCTCTGCCTCATGTGGCAGGAGATCTTTAGCATAGAAGCTGTTGACTCTGCACAATCTATTTGGGACCTACTAGTCAGGACCAACCTCCAAAAAGAAGGAGTGAGACTTCTAGCCCTTTAATGACCCTAGCCTGGCCCTGTTCAGCTGAAAACTAGGCCTCACAGGGGATGAATAGAATGCAATTTCCCTTGCAAAGAGTGGAGCTAGACATGATGCCCTAGTCCCATCTAGAGAATTATCCAAGCTCGCCAACAACCTCCGAGACACCCAGGGGTTGAGCTGCTTGACCAAAGGGGACATGGTGTCACCCTCACTAGCCAAAATGGCCAAGCCATCTCTCCCTTAGGTCTCCCTTACCAAGGGTCATCCGTCGGCCAGCTGGCTGGAGCGAAAACTAGCCCGGGCCTCGCTCCACACCACCGAGGGAAAGGAAGTAACAATGGCCTTATGGTTTGACTTCCCTCATTACGACATCAAAGAAGTCGAGTGAGGAACATCACGATGGACTTCAAGCACTTCTTCCAATCTCACAGAACTCCATCAGATTCCAGTTGGAGGCAACAAAGGACACATGCTAGTTCTAAACTCTCACACCACTTTAGTTGGTGTGAAGATGATCCATGGAGCAAAGAGCAAGGAGTCCCTCCATTTATAGTTGTAGGAGAAGGTTGATGAGCCTTAAATGAGAAGTCATGTCTACAAACATCAACCACCTGAAATCGGCAAGGAATCAACGCGAAGCGCCGAATCAATGGCGAGATCTTTCCAAATAGAGCAACAAATCCATGCAATCTTGTATGGAAAGTTGCAAGGTGCCTTGGAAAGGAGTGTAGCCCTTGAAAATAGGTGAATCATTGCCTTGGGAAGAGATGCATGAGCAGGTCAACTATGAGTGACCCGTCGTGAAAAACTAGAAAATTGTGAAGCATAGTCATCCGACATGGAGGGCTAGTGATAGGTCCAGCTATGTTAAGGATTGGTCCAAGTCCAAGCTTGGCCCATCCATAAAGAAAAGCCCCATGAGGATCGGAGCCCAAAAGGCCCAAATGGTAGGCTCGAATATGGCAACGTACAGTGGGCCAATAGGGATAGCGACAGACCAGACCAAACCGGCAGCCCCTACAACATGACCCATCACAATGGAGAAACCCTCTAGCCTAGCCAGCATAGAGGCTGCCGACACAGATGCCTACCATTAGTAGCCATAGTCAATGATTAAAAAAGGCACTACTGCTACCAGACTGCTGCCACCACCGGTAGGTCTCAACGAATCACTCGTCGGAACGGTCAGTTGAATGTCAGCAAAGACCATTTGCGGTCACATCACCACTACAAGGTAACGACTGACACATTGGCCATGACCATCTTTGAGATAGGCTGGTGAATCCTGGCAAGACATCTGTCGTGAGCATTCGCGCCAACGCCACTGCTACGAAGCATTACAAATGCCCTTCGCCATTATAGGGGAATGGGGGACCCAAAATTTGCATACCAAAATTTAGATTTTGATCGTCTAGGCCAAAATTTGGAGAACTGCTGAAAAAGTGTTGACTGGATTCATTAATCGTCTAGGCCAAATTTCGGAGAACTTCTGAAGGGAGTATTGACCAGATTCGCGGACCATCTAAGACAAAATCCGAAGAATTGCTAAGAAAGTGTTGACTGGATTCGTTGACCATTTAGGCCAAAATTTGAAGAACCGCTAAGGGGGTGGGAGTTGAAATGATGCACCATCATGCCGCCGGCCGGTCAGTAACAAAGTTGGCCACATGTCCGCATGCAGTGAATTTGTGATCCAAGTAATTTATGCGCTAGAGGATCTGATTTGACTGCTCCCTTTCAGGAAGTGACACATGTCATCAATGATGGGCACACGATTACGAGATGGTTCCTCCTCTTTGTCGTTCGCACTCCTTTAAATGGTTTGTCTATTGCTTTTTAAATTTCCCATTCTTTCCTTTAACTTTCCTTCATGAAAATTTTTCTAAGTGTTGTGCTATCTCCCTTCTTGTTTCCATTCTCATGGCTCCTTCTGTTACCCAGATCACTTCAGTTATCAAGGCCAGTGAGGTCAGGGAGCCGTACATCGATTTCAACATCCCCAAGTTGATCATGTTCAGGATGCCCGGTGAGGGAGACAGGGCGTGCTCTCCTCCTATGGGTTGTGTCACCATTTACGAGGCCCACTTGAGGAGTGGGCTATGCCTCCAAATTCCTGACGAGTTGATAGATGTTTTGACTGCCCTTTGAGTCCCCATAGAATGTGTCCATGCTAATGCGGTGCATTGTTTGTGCACACTGTGTATCTTTCTTCACTAGCATTCAAAGTTGTTAATGGTGGGAGCAGTCAGAGTGATGTTTCAATTTGTCCAGGGTGGAGAGTGGGTGTCCTTGTCCCCACAAGGAGTTCAAATCAATTGCTCCATATATGATTCTCTGAAGAACTGGAAGAACCAGTTCTTTTATATTCATATGGATTCAACCTAGCCTTTGGCCAAAGATTGGGGTCGGGTGCCCAACATTTATACTAGGATGCCCACCGAGGAGGAGGTTGCTGCGGTGCAGCTGCTTCAAGAGCTGGTAGAGGGCAACCTTCCAGAGTTTTGGAGAGACCATTTGGTTTCTCGAGCGGTGGCCAATAAGGCACGATGGGGACCACCGTCTCCAAAGCAAAAGATGAAGGGGCGTTCCCATAAGAGGAAGGCAGGCGCCCTCATGATCGGGTCTGCCGGTGCGCCTCCTAGCAAGGAGACTCCTAAGAGTCCAAGACAGAAAAAGGCAGCAACGGTGATCCCTATTTCTTCTTTTTCCATAGAGAAAGAGTGTGTCTTATACAGCCAGTTTGCTGGACTCGGCGATAGCACTGGCATAGGTGGAGTTGAGGCTGCCGTTGAGGCATTTAGGTCCAGACTTTGCTTCACTGTGAGCGGTGCCAATCTTGCCCTGCCACTGCCGGAGCACCTTGTGGTGCCATCGGAGTCACCACGGAGCCTTCTGTTGAATGGATTGTTGGATTGCCAGAGGAGCCGGCTATCGAAGAGCTCCTAGGGGCTCTTACAGAGCCTCTTGCTACACTAGTCATTGGATTATCTATGGAGCCTGCCGCTGGAGAGCCTCAAGAGGCAGTTCGCGTTAGCGTTGAGCTGACGATGGAGCCTACCGCCGGAGAGTCTCAAGAGGCAGCAGGTTTGGCTGAGGTCATACCAGAGGAGCTTGTGGTAGAGGCCACTGCTGGGCCAGCTCAGGAGATCACTGTTTCTAGTCCTCTACCGTCTGGGCCAAGGTCTCGCAACAGGACAGTAAGGCCGGTGTGTAGAATTTGGCAGGTAAATCTTTGCAACTTTCCTTCTCCTTCTTCTCTTCATTGATGATATGTAGCATTTTTGCAGGGGAAGAAAATTACGGGTGCAGTTATGAAGGGACTGCACCAACAGGACCTAGTGATCTCTGATAGGGATTAGGAGATTGCTTGGTTCGAAGAGGAGATGGAGTTGTTGAGAGCGAAGCACTAGGAGGACACAGCTGCTCTCCAATCTTTGTTGTCCAGTCTGGAGGTGGAGAATACCAGACTGAAAAAGGAGAACATCCTACTGTGAGAAGTTGTGCTATCAAGTCTAAAATATGAGACTGCCAGAGTGAAGGAGGAAAATGTCCGACTGAGAGAAGAGAATGACTGGGTGGTGAGGCGCATCGACCAACTCGTGGGATAGATGGCGTCGCTGGAGAATGAGTTGACTACTCATATACGCTCTCATGAGGTTTTGATATACTGGTGGCGCGGTTATGGGAGGGTGTCAAACTTTGCCGACGCATCACGCAGTTGGTTGACTCCAACT
Organism: Nepenthes alata; assembly: GCA_028571085.2. Classification (NCBI taxonomy): domain Eukaryota; kingdom Viridiplantae; phylum Streptophyta; class Magnoliopsida; order Caryophyllales; family Nepenthaceae; genus Nepenthes; species Nepenthes alata. The sequence goes on from JAOVVI020008440.1 coordinate 10,318, forward strand.
TTCTAGTGAAATATCTTGACCCATCCAACCGTTTGGCCTAGCGTCGTGAGAGCCTCGTGAGGTAGTCCCAAAGTGGTCAGGGGCCGCCACATCCTCCTCCTCGGAGCTTTGCACCTCCATAGATTTTGTTCTTTTTTCTTTTTGAAATTGTTGTAGCTATGAAGGTGTACAATCAATAAAATGATCATTTTACAGATATTTTGCGTCTTTTCCTTAGTAGTCATTTCTCAATTATTGCTGTTGCATTGTCTGGCCAACATGGTGCGTTGCACGTAGGTTGGTCGTCTACCTTTCTTGGATGTTAGTGGTGCTCTCTGATATACTTAAGTCCCGTAGAAGACATCAAGGTGGACCCTGTTGTCAGGTCAAGCTTGTTCTTTACTTGTGAGTAGAGGCTTGGCAGTGCAGCTCAAGCACGACTGGCTTTTGAGTAGAGCACTTCTACTCCTATCGACCGTCGTTGACTATCACGCTATCTCTTTGAGCAAGACGTGATCACGTGTGCTGTTTAAGCCCCCTAAGATTTTGACAGCGAATGAGCCACTTGGAGGACCAAGGTTTAATTTGACTGTTTAATAGGTCGTCTGGATGACCAGGGGTTAGTTACGACCGCTCGTGGGCCGCCTGGATGACCAGGGTTTAATTTGACCGTTAATAGGCCGCCTAGATGATCAGGGTTTAATTCGATTGTTAATAGGCTACCTTGATACCATGGTTTAGCTACAACCGTTTGCGGGCCGCCTGGATGACCAGAGCTTAGTTACGTGCGGGTGAAAGACTGCCTGACTTACAGGCATTCTAGGTCATATAACTCTGCAAGCAAATACACATGCTTATGGCAAAGAAAAAGAATACAGTGCAAATAAGAAAGAAAAATATCTTCTTTTATTAATGATAAACAATATGTGTAAGAACACATATGGACGACCTACTTGTGCTATTACTTGAAGTAGCGCTTGAGGTGGACCAAGTTTCACGTCCGAGGAACCAACTTGCCGTTCTGGGTCCAATGTTTGTATGCTCCACTCCGTAGAATGGCGAAAACTAGAAAAGGGCCTTTCCAATTTGGAAAAAGTTTGTTCCGGTTGGTGGCCTTACCCGTAACCTCGATACTTCGTAAGACCACGTCATCAACTTTGAATTGCCGTGCTTTTACCTTCTTGTTGTAATAGCGTGTGACTCATTGCTGGTAGGTCGACGTCCGTAGTTTGGCGACGTTGCGGGCTTCCTCCAATAAGACTAGGTATTCCTAAATTTTTTGTGAGTTACCTTGTGGGTCGAAAGACTCAAACCTAAGACTTGGAAGCCCAATCTCCACCGAAATTACTCTTTAGTCTTGTAACAGAGACTGAAGGGCATCTCGTGAGTTGATTCTTTTGGAGTCGTCCGGTAAGACCATAGGACAGAGGGTAGTTCGTCAGCCCAGGAGCTCCCTGCGTCCTCTAACTTGGTCTTTAGATCGTAGAGTAGCGTGAGATTTGTGACCACTACCAACCCATTGGCTTACGGGTATGCTACTAGAGTGTGGACCAATCTGATACCTAGATTGGTGAAATACTTGGTGAACTATTTTTCAGAGAATTGGGTTCCGTTATTAGTCACTACGATCTCCAAAATGCCAAATCTACTAACTATATTCTGGCAGAAGAATTCTAAAGCGTTGTGCTCAGTGATCTTAGCCAATGGGGCGGCTTTGACTCACTTGGTGAAGTAATCGATGCCAGCGATGATGAACTTCCTTTGCCCGGTAGCAATGGAAAACTGGCCAAGAATATTGAGTCCCCATTGCGTGAAAGGACAAGGAACTTGAAGTGACCTCAACTCATCGGGTGGTTGATGGGGAAGATTACCGTGGAGCTCACAATTTCCACACTTCTTAACGAAGTCGAGAGCGTCTCTCTTCATCGTTGGCCAATAATAGCCCTGACGCATGATCTTGAATGCTAAGTTTTTATCGTTGATGTGTGATCCACAGATCCAAAGGTGGACTTCGCTCAAGGTGTAGTCCGCCTCCTCAGGAGTTAAGCACCTGAGGTATGGAATCAAGTAGCCACGGTGATATAACCATCCATCGACCATGGTATACCAGCCGACCGTCTTCTTGATCTATTTAACTTCATCCACATTGTTTGGCAGTGTTCTGTTTGTCAGGTATCTCTTGTAAGGTGTCATCCAGCTATCCGCGTTGGAGATTCGCATTTCTTCCCGTTCCTCCATGCTAGGAGTGTTCAGGACCTCCTACATGTCCTTCGAATACTATTCTTGATTTTCGGCCGCCGCTACCTTGGTGAGTTGGTCAACCTTCCAGTTTTTAGTTCTGGCGATGTGGACCAGGTCCAGTTTATCAAATATCTAGAGGGTGTCCTTCGCCTTAGCTAAGTATTTGGCTAAGTGAGGGTCGCACTCATCGAATGTTCCATTTACTTGGTTAACGACCAACTCATAATCGCTGTAGACGGTCAGTCGTCTAGCAGAGTATTCTTTTGCTAGTCTTAGTTCAGCTAACAGGGTTTCATATTCGGCAATATTGTTGGTGGCTGGGAAGTTGAGTCTAACGGAGTACTTCACCTCAAAGCCATCAGGGGTGGTCCTCTTGACCACTTCGGCACCACTGCCGGACTCCATAGATGATCCGTCTATGTTGAGGACCCACTCATGCTCTTCCTTGTGCCGTTCTTTGTCCTTAGTGGGCTATTATTCAGGAATTTGTGTCATGGTCTTGACGATGTAGTCGGGCAAAATCTGCCCTTTGATGGCTAGTCTTGGCTGAAATTCAATGTCAAACTCTCCAAACTCGATAGCCCACTTAACTAGCCGTCTGAAAACGTCAGGTTTCTGAAGTATGTTTTTTACAGGCTAGTTTGTCTTGACTACCACATGATGAGCCTTGAAGTAAGGCCTCCGTTTTTAGGCGAAGAAGACAAGTGCCAAGGCTAACTTCTCTACACGTGGATAGTGTGTCTCTGGGCCGGTCAACGTTTTACTCACATAGTAGACCGGCCGTTGAGAGTCGAAGTCCTAGCATATGAGGATAGAGTTGAGAGCCACCTCCGATACTGTCAAGTAGAGATATAGCTCTTTTCCATCTTTGGGTGATGTTAGCAACGATGGACTTGCCAGGTATTACTTCAATTCATCGAAGGCTGACTGAGATTCTGCAGTCCACTGAAATTCATTTACTTTTGTTCCCCTCAAAGCCTTGAAGAAAGGTTGTTACTTGTTCTCTGACTTGGACAAAAAGCGGGACAAAGTTGTCAGTCATCCGGTTAGCCTTTAGACGTCTTTGACACTCCGCAGTGGAGTCATGTCAATGAGGGCCTTGATCTTCTCTGGGTTTGCCTCGTTCCCTCGTTGAGAAATGATGAAACCTAAGAACCTCCCTGAGGATACTCAAAGACACACTTAGAAGAATTCAACTTCATCTGATGTGCGTGGGGCACCTCGAAGGACTCAACCAGATTGTAAATATGGTCATTTGTGGTCTTGCTCTTGATGAGCATGTCATCGATGTACACCTCCATGCTGCAGCCGATCCACTTTTCGAAAATCTTATTTACGAGCCATTGGTAAGTGGCACTCGCATTCTTTAGACCATAAGTATTACCTTATAGCAGTAAGTGCCTTGGTCCGTCAGGAATGAGGTTTGCTTCTCATCCTCTGTGCTCATCTAGATCTTGGTGTAGCCTGTGTACGCGTCCATAAAACTTAGCAGCTCGTATCCAGATGTTGAGTCCACCAACAGGTCAATCCTGCGTAAAAGGAAGCTGTATTTTGGGAAGGCTTTATTAACATCAGTGAAGTCGATACACATTTGCCATTTCCCATTGCTCTTCTTTACTAGGACGACATTGGAGTGCCAATCCTAGTATTGG
>JAOVVI020008441.1:0-14187 GCA_028571085.2 Nepenthes alata
TAATTTAAATAACTAAAATACAATCAAATTTCTAAAGCCTTCTAAAGGCTATTCTCAAAAGCTTCCACACGATCCCATAATTTTTACAAGTTTATTCAAATTTGCTAATTTGAAAAGTTAGTTAATAATAATAAGATTGAGTCGGTAACTCAATAAAGTATATATAATTTTATATGTTAATATATAAAACTTAACATATGAAAATGATAATTGTGATCAAAATGTTGAAGTGCCTATGATATTAAAATTTTAATAAAGCATCCAAAAACTATATATAAAAACCAAAAATATTAAAAACTGTATAAATATAGAAATTATATCAAAATCTTACAAATATTTAAAATTGTATGACATATAAAAATTAAATAGTACTTATGAAAACATAAAGTATGCAAAAATTGTGATAATAATAACTAATGATTACTAATGGCCTAAATATCAAAATTCGGGTTATAATTATTTTATAGAGTGAAAGCTCATATATTATTATTCAGGACTAGTGAGTGGGTTGAATGTATATTATTTTCTACAGTCAGGGTTAAAAAGTTTTTTCTAATTTATTGATGTTTGGTTCAATTTTTAATTTAAAAATAATATATTTTATCAAATTTTTATATTGATCATTATTTATTTGGTCAAAATTAAAAATTATACACAAAATATAAATGCACATATTTTTTTCATACCGAAAAAACTAATTACTATTATCAATATCAAAGTGGAGTTTTCATTAATTTTCTTATAATTATATGACATATATAAATATAAATATGTAGAAATTGATAACGTGCACATACTTAAGTATGAAAATTTCTGTAACACAAAATCATTTATTTTGAAAATTTAAAATTTAAATCTAATTTATATAATTTTATCAATTTTTAACAAATATAAAACATGCAAGAATAAATACATAGAAATTGGTGACATACAAAAATATAAGTATGAAATTTGGTAATATACAAGAGCTTTTATATATAAATTTCAATACTTAAAAATAATTTTTATGACATAACCTTTATAAAATTTTATAAAATGAGAATAAATTAATATGTTTACATAATATAATTAATTTGAATATAAAAATAATACATATATGAGTAATTAAACAATAAATATTTTAAAATTTTAAAAAAGACCAACAATAAATAAAAAAAATTTAAATGTATTTACCTTCACTTGAATTTTACTAAAGATTTGCTTGGTTTCTCCTCAAATACACATTTATCTTCATTCCCTCTCTTTTTCTCTTCTCGCTTTTTTTTCTTAGCTTCAAATTTCACAAAAAATAAGTCAAAATCGAGTAGGTGGACTATTTATAAGAAATTAGTATATGTGTGCTACTAATTATGGCAACTTAATTACAAAAGTGAAATCTATATAGTGGACAAGAATCAATTCGATATGTATTAGGTATAAACATTTTAGTCTAAATATGAATGAGCACTATTTTTGTACATTTTAAGTGTAAATATTCTATCTAAAAGACGCTCAGGCGAGGGTTAGGTGCAAATCGACACCACTCAAATCTAACTCACTTTGGTTCAATACTTATATTTTGAAAGGAATCTGCAATGAACTTCAAAACCTATTAACTTTGATGAGTAAGCCAGTAGCATACAGGCCCAATAAAAAAAATGGCTCAAAATTTAGAAAAATCCATATGCACATTTGGACGGTCAACGCTAGTGTTGACTGAATGGAGGGCCAACTAGGCGGCTAACGCACTCCCTCAAGACGGTCAATATTTCTGTTGACCGAAAGTACTGTTATAGGAGACCGAAAAAAGGTAAAAGCCTTATATGGGCCAGGCTCAATTTGGTAGACGTTTCTGTACACGATAAGTAACGGTTTATTTTTCTGATTTCACGCCTTTTTGAAGCCAATCTCCACCAAATAATGTATCAACAGATTCGACACTCTCTTCATACCTACAATAGACTCTAACGGCAATAAAAGCACATAATGAAGGCAAATAATTTGGAGAACCGTTACCCGCTCAGAATGAAAATGATCCCAACAGAATGCACCAGTCAAGCCTTCTTGCTTAAGGAAGGCCGCCCAACACGATGCATGGATCACGCCTTCTTAGCCAAAAGAGGTCGCACTGCCCACTATCTATATAACCCCACAGAATCTCCATGCTGATGGGAGACGGACAAAAATGGAGAAATCCTTGAGCATACTAACACTCATCCCTAAGTACGCAATCGCTTACTACAATAATTTCACTCCAAGCCTTCAGATTCCAAAGACTTCATCCACTCTCTGAGCTCCGTCCTTTTAAACTTCCACGCTTGCAGGACTTAGTTTCCCGCTTGTTTCCCGTGAACATTGAGTTAAACAATTGCGCTCTCGAAGAGTCGTAAGAACGTCTCTTACATCTAAAGGCGAACACTCCTTTTTACTTCAATCTCCCTCTCTATCATTTCTAGTTACCTTCTTATAATTCAAAATGTTATTGCTGATTTGAGCGTCGGAGTATTTTCGGTGGGATAATATCGCGCCAACGCCTGACCTCTTATTTGTTATAGTAGTGTGTAGGGTCTAGACTTGATGAACGGAGTCAGATCCAAACAATCAAGTGAACCCGAATCTGTTCAAAGTCGGATCTAGGTACGCATCAAACTTAATTAAGTTTATGATTATTAAAATAATTTTTAAGATTCTACAACTTTGAAATTGCTTTGGGGTACGTATATATGCTTTTTCATAATAAAATAAAAAAACAAATATCTAGTCATCTCTCCCTTGTTTTTCATGTGTTCAAGGGCATGGTTTACAATATTACAAAAGAAAATTGAAAACATATATTTGTGAACAAGTATAATTTGACAATCCAGATTTGGGTTATTTTTGAGGTCAGGGAAGGGGGAGAAAAGATTCTTATTCTTCTAATCTCACCCATTTATTTAAAAATACACTGATTAAATTTGACTATTTTTAAAAATTTAAAACAGTATATTTTTAAAAGAACGATTAATATAACAAGTTAAATGATAATTTTAAGTAAGAATAGATAGAAAGAAGATGACAAATTGAAATTCTTGGTATGGGTTAAGGCAATGGGCCTTTGAATCTTCCAATAAATTTGCACACTCTTTCACACAGCAATTTTGCTGGGCATGTTGCCTGAAATTGAAACCAAAAGTGATAAAATGATAAGATTCTGCACATCTAAAGGGGGGAAATAAGATGAAAGGATGGAATTAGGGTTTTTGGGATTTTATTTTTTTATCTTCATTTTTAATTTGAAATGGGCACTTTTAAAAATCAATCATGGGGGACAAGATTGCCTGTCATCTTTTCTCTCTACCGCCATTGAAACCCATATCTACCATTCTATGCTACTGGTCCAATCTCACACACTGATACAATTCACCTTTTGCCCCTTTTATTAACTTTTAATTTTTATTGAGAAATTTACTGTTTATAACTTGTGAAAGAAAAAGCCATTGAAAACCTTCGAATAAATTTATAACTTGTGAAAGAAAAAGCCATTGAATAAATACATTTTGAAGATTATTATTTTTCAGATTTTTAGACATTGTAATTCTTTGAGTATCAAACTAACAGATAATGGCTTTGTTCAAAATGCTGCTTTCATGAAACCATTTATATCTATACTGTAATAATTATTACAGGTTGTGGAGTGAGCTTGGAGTATGGTTTTCAAGTTCAGCATGAAGGAAAGGGAATGGATTTTTACCTGTGATTGCTTTGCTTCCTAAGCAACTACTTAGTTACCCACAGAATTATTTAAAAGATCAAATACTTATTATATATATTTGGACTTTACCTCTATTTGTAATAAAAGTCATAATATTATCACGGTATCGTTCCCAATCTTCTCATACAGGGTAAGATTGATATATAAATCATCAACTTTCCTTCAAAAATATACAAACACACCGAAAATGAATATCCTCAATAATATGATAATTTATCAACTTATATGTATCGATAAGTTATTTAATAATTGATGGATATATAAGTTTTAGGTCATTCAAACATATCTTGATGGTGGATAAAGAGTATCCCTTAAATATCTCACTATTGAATTATTATACATAGTATAATATATATTTAGTAATTTATCAAAATTGTCAAAGTTACAATCATATCTGATTTTATTAATTTTATTAGAGTAATTATTTTTTTGATGAGCTTATTTTTCTATAAAAAGAATAACATTTTAAGTAATTAATAATTTATGGGTGATAGATTTATCCCATCATTCAGATTATTGGTAATGCCTAGATCTTCTAAATTGAAAGTAAAAGGAAAGATATGCACCGGTACCCATATTTAGGACTAATCCTATTCAGTTTTTAGGTCGGGAAGAATAGGCTCAGAATTGGGATGACAAATTGCGCATAACTTTCATTAGAAATAGGAGACAAATAGTAGAAGAAAAGAAACCAAATTAAATTTTTTCGTAAAAATAACACAAGTATATATTTAAGTAAATAGTAATATTTAATTCTGCATTATTGATTTATAAATCAACATAAAAATTCAACCATCCATTTTGAGATCTCATAAAAATTTACATTCTCAAAACAGAATATCCCAAAGATTATAGCTTTTGGTAAAGTACTGATCAAAAATGAGGAAAATGCTTTGAGTGTTTCCAGTTATTATTTAGTTGTTTCATGCAACATCGAAAGCAAATTGGCCGCAATGGGATCCTGGACCCAAAACGCAGAGGGTACCCTAAAGGGATGGGGGGGGGGGGACAATTCACATTCATAAAAAGTAAAAAATAAAAAATAAAAAATAAAAAAGAAATCACAAAGGGATAAGAGAACACGCACAAAAAGGCACCCTTCAATATCTGAGACCTCTGCAATTTTAATGGAGGCACGGGAGCTTCATGTGCTTTCCAGCTTTCCCTGCACCTCCCCCACCACCTTCCCTCTTAATCATCTTACTACAATTACAGCTACATCTCAGTCATAATCTAATTTATTGATTGATTATATATATATATATATTGTAATTTAATATGATATAGCTCAGAGCTTTGTTAGATCTTTCATTCATTTAAAACTCAATTTTTACTTGTAGGGCTCATTTTTACTTTAAAAAGAAATGAGAAAATTAAAACATAATGAGTTGTAAATGATGAAAGTAAAAGTAACAGTCTCGAAAACTACTCTCTTGGCTGGACTTTTTCTTATTTGGTAGATATATCATAAATGTATATTTAAGAATACCCATTTAATTTCAAAAGACCAAATTATAAAATTTGACTGAAATTTTTCTGATGGGCAGACTCCATACATTAAAATTGTAGGCAAAGCCTTCTAATAATGCTATAATCCTTAGATGGGGTCTCATGAATATCTAACAGTAGAATTATATCATCTTTATAATTCTATTTCTATAAATGTCCATTTGATCTCAAAAAATCAAATCATGAAACTTATTTAAAATTTTCTAACAGGTAGATTCCATACAATAAAACAATGGAAAAAGCCTTTCAATGACATTATAATCCATAAATGGTGTCTCATAATATTTAACTATAAAATTATATCATATTAACAAATATATTTCTGTAAAAAATTATTTTTACTTTGTTAACTTATTTGCTTATTTGTGACTTGTCGGATTTTTTTTACCTTTAAACTTATGTCCTCTTAGTATTTTTGTTTATATTTTTGGGTTCTTTCTAAGATATATATTACATTGATGGTCCTTGGTCTTAGATTATTCCCAATACAAATTGTATTTTTAACTATATAAATTTTATATTTTTTTATATAATTAATTACTTATTCTAAAAAAGTTCAAATATTGATAGCCATATAATATGTATATTAATATATATGTGTGTGTATGTGAGATCTCTCAAGATATCTTAGGTTACATTGGATAGCTCATCAAATAGGATGCCTTGAGTAATGTAGTTGGGCTAAACTATATAAAGGTAATTTCTTTAAGTATAATAATAAAAATAATTATAAAGTACAATAAAAGATTTATTTTTTAATTTATTCTATTAATTTAAATTTCGATTTTTCTGCGACTAGAAAGCAAACCACCATTCAAAAGGACGTGGGTTTTGACTAAAAAGGGGGCATGTTGTTGATTATTCCTTCCACTTTGTTCGAGGAACGAAGGTTGCTTTTATCTCAGCCTCTTTTTCGTATTTAGGACTTGATTATTATAGTCTTTTTTTTTAATATAGATGTCGAAAAAATTTAATTATGCTAATTATTAAAAATATATTAAATTTAATATTTTCTTATAACAATGAGTAGTTAATGACTAATAAATATATTAAGTTATGAATTTATATTCATTTAATACGTCGTTTGATGATTTAAATGAAAGCATATTAATATTTATATGACTATAGTAAAAATGATAAATAATAACAAGAGATCTCAATAAACTAATATTAGAAAAAAATAATAGTTTCATAGTTGGTATTTTATCAATAAAAAATAATAATTTTATTAAAAAAATAATAACAATATATCCATAGAGCTTCATCTTCATTTTAATTGATTCATGTCTGGAAAACATTCCTTGGAAATCCAGTAATGTAGCTTTTAGCATAAACGACAATGGCATTTGACCGTCGACAGTGGCAGAATACTAGAATCTTTCAATAAAAATAACAAAAATATAATTGAAATAAATAAAAATATGTGATCCGTATTAATATATATATCAATATAAATTATAATTGTTAACTTTTGAATGGATAATTTGAATGAAAAGACAGTGGACTTCATCTTTACGAGAGATATAACTCCTGTCATTAATTTAAAGTGGCTTTATAAATGATAGCTATATTGGTCTGGAGCTAATTTACCAACGTTTATCCAAATAAACAAACAAATTAATATTTCTTATGCAATATAATACAATAAAAATAGCAAAAAATATTGAATAAACACAATATAAAATGAGTAAGTTTTTTTTTTTATATTTTGCCTCTCATCGTATGAAATTATGTCACACCCCACGAGATGAATAGATAAATTTCTTTTTGCAGGCGATTGATAAATTATAATCTACGTATTTTACTGCTAAATTACTATTTTAATCCAAAAAAAAGTTTATATTATTATTATTTTGAGACCACCCAAGATTGATTGGTCGACGAATAACTAGCGGTGGTAATCTTGTGACATATAATGTTGAATAATGGCATATTCTCAACTAGTTAAAGCATTTGCGACTTCGTTCTTAAACCTTCTTTTTATTCCACCTTCGCAGATTTATAATTTCTCAAATTTATCAAAATCCCCCCCAAAAAAAGGGAAAACCCAAAGCTTCTCTATATAAAAAGCAGCCATAGCCAGAGAAGCACAAAGCAAAAAGCTCACACTTCTCTCTTCCTAATCAACAATGGCTTCCACAATCATCAAAGATGAATCCGACTACGACAGCAGCTGTTCTTCCATAACGGTGCCAGATTCGAGCCGGAGTTGGATGAGCAACCTTAGCTTTGGCAGCCACAGCTCCTCCTCCGTCTACTCCATGGCCGCCGCTGCCGCCACCCACAACAAACCTCATAAGTCGAACCAAGCTGCATGGGAGGCCATGAAGAGGCTCCGCCGTGAGAAAGGCGGCCAGATTGGGCTCGATCACTTCAGGCTGCTCCGCCGGTTAGGGAGCGGCGACATCGGCAACGTCTACCTCTGTCAGATCCGGAACCCAGCCGTAGGCTCTCCGCCTTGCTTGTACGCAATGAAGGTGGTTGATAGGGAGGCTCTAGCTATAAGGAAGAAGCTGGTCAGAGCTGAAATGGAGAGAGAGATTTTACGCATGCTTGATCATCCTTTTTTGCCAACTTTATATGCAGAGTTTGATGCTTCTCACTACTCTTGCTTAGTAATGGAGTTTTGCCCTGGCGGGGACTTGTATGCTGCTAGGCTTCTCCAGCCAACTAAGCGGTTTAGCATTTCATCTGTTAAGTAAGATTCTCTTCCATAATTTCTACATTTTAGCCATAAGTAGAACTTCAAAATATTAACTTTAATTGTTGGTTACAATCGTAAGTTTCTGATAATAATCCCAATCTCCATATAGTCAAAACAATAATATAGTCCTCTATCGGTTTTATCGTAATTAAGTAGTATAACTTGATATTTAACATCAAATAAGGTGAACTTTGACTATATACTTTACAAAAAGTTGCACGCAAATTGTCTTTCAAAAGCTTTCAAACAAAATTTAAAAGATTTTAAAGCATTGATAGACTTACAAAAGTAATTTATGAAAAATAAAGGAAGAAAAATAATAAGAATTAATTAATAAAGTAGTAAAGTTGTTATATAACATGAAAATTCTAAATTTAAAATCGTAAAGACAACATATTATTTTATATAAGATAAGAGTGCATATAACCTTAACAGTGGTGTGAAAACTAGTTTTTCATAACCTTCACTTAGCAAGAGCTACCCTTTTATGGAGACCTAATTGGGTAGTACATATTTTGTGTTTACACAGGTTTTATGCCGCGGAGATCCTTCTAGCCCTGGAGTATCTCCATATGATGGGCATTGTCTACAGAGATCTGAAACCAGAGAATGTGTTAGTGAGGGAAGATGGCCATATCATGCTTACAGATTTTGATCTTTCCCTCAAATGTGACGTGGTTCCTAAGCTACTAAAGCAAAAGCAACCTTCCATGGAGAGAAATCATGTCAAGAGCTCGACAATATGCGCATCACCTTCATGCGCCGCCCCCATACAGCCTGTGCTATCTTGCTTCTCCGCTGGCATGATGAAGAGATTCAGTACCACCATGACCACCACCATCACCGTACAAGCTATCAATGATGACGATAACCAGGTGATCCACGATTCAGACCATGAAGTTGGCACGGAATTGGTAGCAGAGCCGATCAACGCTCGATCGAAGTCCTTCGTGGGGACCCACGAGTACCTGGCGCCGGAGGTGATCTCGGGGCTGGGCCATGGAAGTGAGGTGGATTGGTGGACTTTTGGGGTGTTCTTGTACGAGATGTTGTACGGAAGGACCCCTTTTAAAGGTGAAAACAATGAGAAAACCCTGATAAACATCTTGAAGCAGCCATTGACGTTCCCTCGAAGGAGTGTTGGTAGCTTGAAAGAGCAGGAAGAAACGGAGAGAGTTGAAGATTTAATCAAAAAACTTTTGGTGAAGAACCCCAAACATAGGGTAGGAAGCTTAAAGGGGTCGGTTGAGATCAAGAGGCATGAGTTCTTTAAGGGAGTTAATTGGGCATTAATTAGGTCAGTTAGGCCGCCCAAGGTTCCTAATGAAATTCATACTAATAATATTAGTAAGATTAGGAGTCATAATCGATCTTTCTGGCCAAAAGCATTGAGCAAGAAAGAGAGGGACGAACCATATCAGATCCCTCAACATTTTGATTACTTTTAAGAGTGTTTATTTGACAGTGTAAATAAGTTAGGGTTTTTAATCTTGAAGCATATAGCATGTAATATGACACCAAAACAAAGAGTTTGTGAGCTACTTTCTCCCATTTTATCTATGTTCCCTTAATTTAGGTGGAAAATTTTATTCTAGCACAACATGCAAGCATATTAAAGAATTTCAATTACATAAATACTCATATCTACATAAATATTTTTAAAACATCTAATACACACAATTGGGATATCTTTAAGTAACATGACATTTTATTTATTTACTTATTTTTGCATATGTTTGATAGTATAAATTGATAGAGAAGATATTATGTTACTCAAAGATATTTTAAAAGTATGGAAAGCATATCTAATTGATATTATAACTATGTCTAACTTTAGAATATTGTTGTTATTTATTATTGTTGTTTTCTCAAATTATACGGAGATGTATGGTGTTACAATGGTATGATGGAATTTTGTTAGTTATATTTGAAACAAATTTTTTATTTACCTTTATAAAACATTTATAATCATAATTTAAAAAAATAAGATAAAAATAATAATTTATAAGACAATTCAATACCAAAAAGAGTGTCAAATAAAGCACATACAAAAGAAATATTAATGAGTGATAGTTAGAGAAAAAAATAAAAATATAAACTAAGAAATATGCTCTCAAAAGATATTTTATCAAATCGAGCAGAATAATGAACACAAATTTATATACTTAACTCTGTTTTATAAAATTTAAGGCTCTGCCATTATTGTGTGTATATATGTAATAAATTTTGTATAATCAATGTAGGGCCCGTGATACTAACATGCTTCCCAATTTTTGATTCTTGTATAATTTCCTTTGGCAGTCACTTTCCCTGTCTGTCTTGCATTCAAGTCTGGATAGATTTATAGTTTATAATTATGTGATCAGAGGAAAGCAAAGGGAGCCCATTATTGTTCCAATGTTTTGCTCATGAGGGTTCATCATATCATGTGGTGACAATTATGATTCGATTCAATGGTGGGGATGCAAGGAAATAATTAAATAACATAAATCATTAAATAATATAAATATATAATAATTGTACCATAAGAAAGTGGGTATTTTTTCCCATTTATTTTTTGTTAGATTGTGCCCACCTTTTGGGTCCTTTGGCAACTTTGATTTCCCATGCTTCTTCACTTGTCTTCTTTTACTGGTGAAAGGGAATGAGCACAGACCCATCATGGCCTTTTGCCCTTTTTCTTCTCCCTTTTCTTCATGAAGAGTTAAATAATATTACTTTTCTTTTATTTAATATCATAAGATAAGAAAATGATGATTCGATTGTCTATAATTAGCCAGGTAAGTTTATAGTTTAAATATATTTATGTACATATGATTCAATTATGAAGCCTTGTGGTTTGTCTTTGTTCTTTAATTTGTGGGCAGATTAGGTCAGCTGGTGTTTGTGAATTTATTTAATTCATTAGATGTGAATTTATTGGATCAGATGTTGCTCGTGACCTAACATTCTTATGTAGGTTACAGATCTGAAAATGTGTAAGCGTTTTATTATTATTATTATTTTTTTTTTGAAATACTGAATTTGTGTTTGATATTATAAATGCAAATATTTCCATATGAATAAATAGTAGAAGGGGAAAAAAAAGAAAGCAAAATACATCATTTGAGGTTAAATCGATTATTAGAAGAAGAATTAGATAAAAAATTAGGATACATTCTGAAAAAAAAAAAAAAACTTTTTATATTACCAATTTTTAGTTAAATTTTTTTTTTTTAAAATTTAAAATATTATATTTTGCCTTATAAATGATATTTTTTATCTCAAAAGAGTAAGGCCATCACTTAATACTAGGAGTCTTAACATTATTCTTCTATCTTTTTTTCTTGGTGAAGAAGAATCTCCATGCTCTATTAGAATCTTGATAGAAATCTGGGTGTATAATTGAGGATTGAGAATGTTTTATCTCTTAAAAAGATAGATTTATTTATTCTCTCTATTTTAATTATTTATTTTAAATAAATAGTTATTTTAAAATAGTTAATTTTAATTAATTATTTATTTTTAAAAAAATTAGTGAAATAATAATTATTTATTAAAAAATAAACAACTATAATATGAAGAATAAGATTCTTTATCTCTATGAGAGATAGAGTTTTCCCAAATTTGTATGATTAATCTCTTAAAATCATATATTAAGTATTATTATTATTATTTTATATCAGTTAAGCTATTGTTTAATATTTAGTGTAACTGTACATAAATTTTTTTAAAAAAAATATATATTGGATTACTTACTTATTAAAAAATATATTTACTGCAACTATAAAAATAAAATTTCTCATTTATTTATCGTTAAATAAAACGATGACATAATAAAAAAAATTGTTGTTAGAAATAAACGATGATTTATTATGACCAAATATTACCTTTTTTTATACAAACAAGGCTTGTTCACTTGATAAATTAATATATTCGTGCAAGACCCGTTAATTTATTGAAATAAGCTAAAATAACAATTACTTAACTTTAAACTGAGATATCACACGTTGAGATTAAGCAATTTAGACTTTAATTATTTTCATATATTATTTTTAAATTTTTAATATATGTTATTGAATGTAATGCTTCTTTAGATCTGAATTATTGAACTAATTAGGAAACCGCCTGATTTTACTCGACAAGTTGAATTAAAATTAGTCTGATTTTTATTACTTTAAATTTAAATCATGTACACCACAACTAATAAATAAGATGTTAGATGATGACAGAATTTACTCTTTGATATATCATCTGATATTCAAATTAAAAATCTTTTTTAATTGGATAGAAAGATGAGAGAATGTGAGAATGATGCATAGATACATGCATAAGGGAATTGAGTATTTGATGAAATATTAGATTTTGTATGGTTTGGAGAGAGGTGCGCTCGACGGGGAGCGGTTTAGAGAGAGAAGTACGCTCGATGAGAAGCAACTTAAAGAGAGAGACGCGCTCAACTAGATAGTGGCTTAGATAGGAAGATGTGTACTCGACAAGAAGCGGCTCAGAGAGGGAGAGATGCACTTGACATGGAGCAATTTAAAGAGAGAGGTGCGCTAGACGAGGAGCGACTTAGAGAGAAGTACTCTTGATGGGGAGTAGCCTAGAGAGAAATGTGTACTTAATTAGAAGCGGCTTAGAGAGAGAGGTATATTCGACAGGGAGCAGCTTAAAAAGAGATGTGTTCAACTAATAGCGACTTAGAGAGAGATGTGCGCTTGACGGAAAACTATTTAGAGAGAAAGGTACGTTCGATAGGAAGTGGCTTAGTGGTGTTTCGTCACGTCTGAGAGTCCGAAGATTTGGAGGGTGCCTTAAAATCTAGCCTTAGAGACGTTTTTGAGCTTCCAGTCCCCCTCCTCTACAGAGATAAAAGAGTATTTATAGCGTCGAAGTCGGTGTAGCCTTCATTGGGCCTCACGATTGGTGCTGCGTAAGTTTGTTGAGTTGGCTCAACGATTATGGATGACTGCAGATGATAACTATTACCTTTATGAAAATATTACAAAACTGTACTTGCTATTTTAGTATGATACACTGTGCAGGTAAATATTTTACAAATATTTATTGAGCTGTCAGAATAATTATTGTGGTCGCCTTATGAGAGGTTTCGTCTGTTTGCCTGTGCTATGCTGTCAAAGCGAACATGGGGTAATATTATATAGCCCTAATTGCTCGTTGTCAAATGGACGAACCTATTTGGACCAACTGTTGCTGGCTTTGGACCTTGGGCTTCATAGAACCTTTCTTGGGCTACTGTTTTCAAAGTGTTTTTTTTCTATGGGTTGGATTCTGGGTCAGCCCTTTGGATAACGAACCTATCAAAATGATATTTTCTCTTTTGAAACTTTTAAAGTAAATATTTAAAATGTGATATCTATTGTCATTTATGTTAGGTCATAATATAAAAGCCCATAAAATCAGGTCCAAAGAAAGGGCCCAAGACAAAAAAGCTCAAAGAAAAGTCTGCGGACCAAAAGGACTGAGCGGCCAAAGAGACCCAAAAACCCAAGTTAGTCCTACGCACTAGACTGACCAAGCACACCCGAGAAGTCTCCTTCACCTCAAGGGACTAACGGTAAATATGAACACGTTACAAAATAGTCCAGGAGAACAAGAAAGATCCCGAGGACCCTCCGCAAGAAGCCGAAAATTCTCAAAGGTCCTCGTAGGACGATTGACGTCCGAGAGCCATATCCCTGAACGAGTCTGCGAGCTCACAAAGGGATAAGGCACACCGCACAAGGACGAGGACCTTCTCGCCCTTAGCCAAAAGTGCCAGCTAAGCAATTTTGCTACTTTCTAAAGAACATACAATCACTACAGTACATCGCCTCCGCAGAAAACGTCTGGTCAAATCAGAACTGACACGCACAGGATTTACCAGCGGCGCTGGCAGCAGGCCCCTCTGCGCACACCACCTTTTCTGCACATATGGCAGGGCAGGTGAACGGACCTACGCGTGTTTAGCATACCTAGCAGGCCAGGTGGCAGCCTCTCGACCGCTCGATCAGCTGCCACGTGCCCCCATCACAACGGCCAATTTTGTCTATAAATATCTAGCAAAGACCCTTACCTAAGGGAGCCCAATCCGAACTCTAATCCTAACTCCAGCAAGAATCCTGGCTGAACAGTTGAATCTCCTCTCTCCCTTTCGAACCAGAAATAACGAAGGTGACTAGGCTCCCCAACGAGAGAAGTTCTAAGAGAGGAAAAACACAAATAAGAGACAAGGAAGAAATTTCTAAAACTTATACTCTGT
>JAOVVI020008442.1:0-14186 GCA_028571085.2 Nepenthes alata
GAATTGTCACCATAAAATCCCAACAGTCGTTCAATTTGCATAATATTCAAATCCTGAATATGGAAAAAGGAGTAGAAGTCCAAGAGGAATGATTACAGTTAAGTATACTTAGAACATCTATGATCCATTATCTAGTTACACGACAACAGCATTGTAATCATTATGAAGGTACTCCACAATATCCGAAGGCATGGTTTCAGACGACAATGTGACCTGATTTTTCTGGTTTTGTTTTCAATTTTTCCCTTTGGAAATGCACCCGTCCACCCTTCTTAAAGAATGCAAGTATATATTTCACGCCAAAGTTCACCCAGAAAAGACAGAAGGAAAAAAAAAAAAAGCAAAGGAAATTCCATAATTTCCTAAGAAATTTCACGCAGGATTTTAACAGCAGATACAGAGTAGCAGATGTCTTACCTCTGATCTTCCTTAAGACGATCATTGTATTCGTTCTCTGTGATTATCGAGTTTAAGGTCAGAACATGCGGCGATGATGCCTCGAAACTCCCACTTCTTCTACCCCAGCTTGAGTGCCGCATCTCTGATCGAAGCGCACGAGCTTGAAACTCTGAAGCCAAATCAAAGTCACACTCAGAAGAATTGCGAGGCGCCCCATTGCTACTGCCTCTGCTTTTAATGTCCCCCACGTCATCGAAATTTCTCCGTTGAGATATCTTCAGAATATCATCGCCGATTTCAAGATTGTCTTCCACCTTAGCTCGGCGGTCTTCACTCGATTCTCTGACTGCTCCTGCCATGGGCCTCAGAGTTGCTGGCCTTGGCGCCTCTTCTTGCACAAATGAGCGGAAATTATTCTTTGAAGGCCTTGTTTTCGTGCAAAACACTTCCAGAAAATTATTCATGCAGCCTTGGTCGTAGATATTGCGCCTGCAGTCTGCTCTGTATCTGAAATTCTCGTACGTGGTCTGGAGGTGAAATTCATACATCAAATAATCCAGCCATTATGAGCAATTCATCCGTCTGACAAACAAGCAACGCTCATCGGATTGGAGCAACAAGGCACATTAAAATACACCTAAAATAGCAATAAATTTTTAAGTTTTAATATGTGGAATCGGCACTATGAATTCACGTTCGCCACCCCATTCGATCAGAGAATAAATAATTTTAAATCAATTCACTTTAAATTTTCTTAGATCTATATTTTTTATTTTTTTCCGGTAACCAAAACTCACTTTTTCTCACTACTTCATTTGACATACATTTAAAATGTTCAAATCACATCAAAAGTCTTTACCTTATCTTATCTTCTATAGGTATAACATTTAAATGTTTAAGAATATCATCAATTCTTATCGCATATTTTAGCATGACTTTATTTATTCGTTTTTACATTTATTTTTTTGTACATGTTATTTAATTGTCCTATGTTATTTATATAAAGTATGGAGGGTCTAATATTTAACTTCAATTTTAGAGGTAAAAGAAGTTCAAGGCTGACTTAAAATTACAATCCGCAAGGCAAAATAGTAGCTTTACAAAGCCGTTGGCACGACCAAAATATGAACAAATTTATTCTATATTCAAGGAAGCACATTTAGTTGAACTTAAGAAAGTGATCTTTAGACTCAGAGGGGGTGAATATGTGTTCATAGCGAAAGCAAAAATTCCAATATACCTAAAAAAATTATAAATCCCAATACTTAAACATAAATCATCACTATTAACATGCATATAATATAAATTAAAGAACAAAAATATACACAACATATATTATCCTGACCTAAGAAACTATTGAACAAATCGTTTTAGAAAAACCTTTCGGGAATTGAATCGCCAACAAAAAATCTACTATAAGAAAATAGTCAACTTGCGAGTCAATGAACCGAAGCACTAAACCTTACTCTACTGACTCTAGACATTCAATTATCCAAGGCCTTTCTTAGATCTATAAACCAGTTGTTACCTAGACACATTCTGCTTTTTCCGAATGGATCACCGGTAGACCAATTTCCTCCAACTGCAAACAACGGTTCACTTCTACGCAAAAGCTACACACTGAAACTTTGTAAGATTGCAGACTAACAAAAATAATAAGGTTTAGAACTTAGGTGAGAAACCTCAAATCATTCAAGCACACACTATCAAGAATAAGGAAGATCACTCAAAGAAATGGAGGTTCTCCTGAGTCTGAAAGGAATGAACACTAAAGGCCCAAAAAATAAAATGCTCTCTTTAATCTCCTTTTTTTCTATATGTGGTGCATCACTTTCTAATGGAGGCTGAGCCCTTTTGAACCCAGCAATTACTTCTAGTCAAAGCATTTTAAAGTAGTGGGAAGTGGGCAAAAAACAGTTTTTAGCTTGAACCAATATCAGGCCAAAGTCGTGCTAACTGTTTCTATGAATTTTCTGATTGATTCTGGAAATTTCAGTACGAGCTAAATCCTGATGATATCAAGCTAACTCGTGCTAATTGTTACAGCATAATTTCAGTCAGCTGAAATGGCTCACCAACCTTGCAAGAAAATACCTTGACTAGATTTTCCACAACCATTGTTGAGCAAAACCAACCTTCCACACTAGGCCAATTTCAACCCGATGATAATAACCAAGAACACCAAAGAGAATATAAATAAGAGACTTAAGGTACAACATATTTTCACAAAATTTATCAACCCTAAAGACAGACTAACATAACTTTTGGTTGAGTATAGCTTTTCAGGAAGTGCTATTGAATAGCAATATAATCTGAATCTTCTCACATTGAAAATCTCATGAATTTCGATATTCATCTTTTTGAATAAGTTGTTCAAATAATTTCCATAAGAATCTGTGCAAAGAGCAATTTAAAAGCTTATTTCAGATTCTTTATAAGTAGTTCAAACAATTTCCAAATATGAACTTATGCAAAGGGTAATTTAAAAAGCTTATTTCAGATTATTTAGAAACAAAGAGCTATATGTGATAGAAAACAAATTTGACGCCCCTCTGGCTTCCAAAGCAATCAAATTTTTCTAAGAGCAAGGCATAAAAGGGGGTAGTATCAAACCCCATATCTCATGCATAACTACAAAATCACAGAGATAATGCTGCATGCAAAGAACATTAAGACACAGATGCTTGTAAATGTGTTCTAAGCACATCCTGGATATTTGAAGTTCTTATAGCAAAGATTAATCACTAACGAAGAGTTTCATTGCTTCAGAGGCTAAAGCCTTCACGCACATCCTGGATATTTGAAGTTCTTATAGCAAAGATTAATCACTAACGAAGATTTTCATTGCTTCAGAGGCTAAAGCCTTCACGCAGAGAGCGTTTGCTGTTGGGTTGCGTGGGGTGAGGAATCCCTCCACTGATTGCAATACCAAATAAGTTGTCTTTTTTCCTTTTTTTTTCTCTCCTTTTTTTTTTTGAGAGGAGATGGAACAGTATGTGAGAGTGATTCCCTAAACTGATTATCAAAGGTGAGTAAATTCCTTTATAGGGTAAATGATTCCCCTACTCTTAACCTTGTATTTTCAATTATCCTTATCGATCTGAGTTACGGCTTATTTTCAAATACAAATCCACGTACAGGGCTTTGCCATGCCATGCATAAGACAACCTCACAGGAGGGAAAAGATAGATACGAAAAGGAAGAAGGGAAAGGAACCGACCTGGTTTGTGCCAATAAGATACAAGTGGAAACCAGTGAGACCCCCGACAAACCACAGGGCAACAAAACAATAAGCCATTAGTATCACTGAAACAGGTGAGGCTTTCATGGCTTTCCAAACAGTACCATGATCATCCATCAGAAATTTAACATACAAAGCCGACATCGCGAACACAAAGATGCAAAGAAGAGTTGCAGAAGAAACGAACATAAAGAAGTAATGGTAGTTGCGCTGCACCAAGAAAGACTTACGGTTAGCTTTTGAAACTCTTGTTTCCACACAGTAGCAGAACAGAAAAAAATAAAAGGGAAAAGAAAAGAATCTTCACCAGATCACAAATCATTTATTAATTCAGTTGTCACATGTAAATATATTAATCTCCATGATGGGATTAGCCTCGCGTTGGCAAAATGCTACATTTAACTATCCCTAGTTTTCTCAGTTCATTTAACGTCCTTCCATGCAATTAGGTAACTGAACAACATAAAAGAGCTGCCATGCCAACTCTTTTTTTCCCAAATTCACCTTTGTCAACATTCTCCATTAGAAATGAGCCTGCAACAGTAAATATACCTCTACAAAACATGAAAATTTAAACTTCTTAAAAAACTCGGGTAATATTAAGCATATAAATTTAGACTTCCAAATAGTAAATCAAAGAAAAAAGACAATTGAGCTCAGAGAAAGAAAAAAGACAATTGAGCTCACAGAGAATAACTCTAGGAAAAGCTCTGATAATGAGTTCAAACTACAGCATTTAATTTGGTTTGATAGAATTGTAAGAAGTAAGAATCAGAGTAGAGAAGGATGAAGGGGTAAGAAGAGGGAAGATTGAAAAGGAGAGAGAGGTGAACTTGAAATTGGAGGTCATACAGCTTTCCTTAGTCCACTTTGTATGTAAACTTCATGTGATGGGTAACAATAAAAACACGAAACTTACACAAATGCCTACAAGAAAATAAACATTGACATACTAGATTGTTTACAATTTTTGCATGATTTGGAGGGACATGATAGGGCCATGTTTATTTCTGCTAAGAAATACAAACACACTTTCGAGACTAAAATGACAGTGTCCAACACATATCGAACACATACACTCTACCGATACAAGCTCAATTTTTTTTATTATTTTCTAATTTTTAAAATACCAACAAGTTTGGACACGTTTGGAATATGTTTTCGTTCAGAATTTTTACTTATAATTTGTATCTTTTTACAATTACAAAATGTAGGTGATAAAATTAAAAATAGATATTTATGAGTATATAAAATTTGTTATGTTAAATTTTGTGTTAGTTTATTAAGTTATATCATTATTATTTTACTATAATAGTTTGTTGGAGATGTTATAATATAACTCCTTTATATTGGTTTAATTGCATACTTTTCTATGAAATTTTTTTAGATGATGAAACAATAAACATGTTTTTGTGCTAATTTAGTATAAAATATAATTATTCATCAATTTAAAAAATAATAAACTATAATTATAGTTATTGTGTCTCCAACATGTCATATCCTCTTTTCTAGAAAATAGCATGTTGGCGTTGTATTGTGTCCCTATCCATACTACTTAGCCTTTTCTGAACTCCATCTCATCCATATATTGACATTGAAGGTCGCTTCTTGTTGGCGAGTTCATGATCAATGCAAGTCAGTGTTAACATTTCTTATTATAAGCGTGAGGACAAAAGATAAGAAAGGCAAGAACCACATCGAAGATAAGAGGAACAAAGAGAGATCAGGTGACTATAAAATGAGCAAAGCAGATAAGCAAACGGCATCATGAACTACATACCATCCCAATACATTGACCAACCCAAGGGCAATGATGGTCGAATTTCTCCACACAGTTGTTGCATATTGAACAATGAGAACAACGAGGTGGGCGATACAACATACATGTTTCACAGTACTTCACCCTCACAGGCACACCATTGACAAGGACGTCTTTGGTGCGGGGAAACAGCAGGCTTGGCGTTGGCCTGCCACCAGCTTCCGTAGACACAGAGGACTCGTAGTATAATTCTTCTTCCTCTGGTGGATGTGAATTCCTAGGAATGATCCCTGGATCCCGAGTTGAAGTACATAAAAGAAGCACCAATACCTATCATACCCAGCAAAGAGATCAGCAGCTAAAATCATACCACAAGTTAAGGATAAAGAGGGCAGTGGAACACTCATCTAGAAGATAAGAGCTTGTATCAAACATAAAACAGAAGAGCAAAATGAAACCTATTTACAGCATCGTACAATTACAGAATAATCCAGAGACAGTTGCACTTTCTGATAAGGTCATAAATAGATTAACAAGAATCAAAAGTTTTTTTTGTATGAATCTTCATGGAAGGGAAAAACATGCAATCCTTCCACAATACAGCAAATTGTCTGTCCATTTGAGCCATGTATGAGAAGCCAGAAAATTGGTTTAAGAAAAAAAAAAAAACTACAATCTTTATAAAACCATATACTCATCAAATGTGAAACATCACCCAGAAAGTTCAATACACCCAGCAAGAAAGTGAAGGGAACTAACATAGACAGTGAAGACAATTGCTACCACCAGAATTGCATAACCTGCATTATATGCTGGAAACTCATGGAGAAGCTTCCTTGCTACAAATGTACAAAAAATAACAGCAGGAACAAATATAAGCAATATGGTCACAATTAGTGACCTAGCATCTGGTCCAAATATCAGCCTCCCTTGGAATAAGAATATCTACAGGACAAGTCAGGAAACGGAGAGTATTAGTATTAATGGTTAAACATCCAAAAACTAGGGTGTTGCATGAAGCACCATGAGATTAAGTATGAGGCAAGAAACTTCCAAAATGCTGAAGAAGAAAGCAAAAGACAAATCATTTATCAGGTTCAAGTATCAGAAACGTATTTGTAAACTGCTCACATTACATAAGGGAGATTCCAAGAGGAAATATGCAACACACTGATTGGCAACAGTAATTGACAACTTGTACTGCTATAACTTTGTTAACATTTTGAAATAGTCAACACTTGATTGTCTTTTTATTAATTGAAGGGCTTTTGCTAAATGGGTAAAGATTCTTTAGTACAGAGAGTACATAGAAGAAATTTTTAAGGAAAAAGTAGGACCTGCAGATAAGATGGACGTTAAGTCGTCAACTTTATTTCTAGTGACTACATTTATGCACATGAGAATGGTGATACAAAAAATATTTTATAAACTGAAACAGTAGAGGGTGCTATGATTTTGACCAATACTTCAACATAAATTATATACTTGCCCTTACCTTGATTCCACACTAAATTTGGGATTAAAAAAGAAAACGTCTCAAACTATTCCTACATAATCTGATGGAACCCTAATTATTGCAGTAATTCTAAGCTAATAGTAGTAAAAAATATATAAATAAGGCACCTCAAGCTATTCCAAAATAATCTAATGGTATCTGAAATTATGGATACATGATTTGATGTGCAATTAAAGAGTGGCTTAACAATACAAGGCTTCCACATTGTGTACTTTAGGGATGGTGGATTGTACACGATCTTACCCATACACTATAGAAAAATTATTTCCAGGGTTGGAACCTACAACCTCTGTGACACCTTTACCATAAAGCCAAGACTCACCCTTAATTGGTTGCAATTACTCAACAAAAACAGATCATGTTTGGAATTTGCAAAATAAATTGGAATGTGAGTTCTTTGTAGGTATTGTATCCAACAAAATGGATTTGATATATTTATTGAATAAGAAAGGGTTGCAGTGTACGTGACTCCCACATTCTGGGATTTAAGAAGGGTTTAAGTACGAATTATTCCCCTTTTATTACAGAGAGATTGTTTTTATTGTTTGAACTTACAATCTCCATGTCACAATAGAGCAAGTGTAGCATTGGTCAAGGCTCAACGTCTATATAATTGTTTAATATCGACAACTATTAAATTATCATCACATGAAAACATAAAAGAACAGTATTTTTGATGTGATTCATGTCTAAATATATATAGCACTTCTAAGAGGAGCTGGTGCAAGTAGTACCAAAAAACAAAGCAGCACATGAGGGAAATTATTTTTTGATCTAATCCAAAGTGTTGATCATTATTTATACTCCTTTATGGGGAAATGTGACATCAGAATTAGAGCAATTCAAATTGTCAATACAACATTAGAAGAAATCTAATAGTTCACCACAGTTTTTACTCTTCCATGGAAACTATTTCAAATATCTCCATCTTCTGAACTGGCCATGAAGGTCTCCCCTCATCTGTCCCTCTACTGGAAAAGCCCCACTAACTTCAACTAAGAAAAATCCATTTGAAAACTATCTTGTCCTAAAGCTAGTTCTACACCCAACTATCTAGTTTATATTCCAATTTCATTACATTCAATAGGAGTTTCATTCAAGCCAATAGCCAAAAGATCTACTTTGATACACAAACGCCAGAGAAGAGGTAACAAAACATATGCACAAGTCAATTCAGTGAGAAAGGTGGTTCTCTTTGATCAATTTTTAGGGGAGACAAAAACATTCTGTAGTTCCTTCCAACTAGCTTCTAGTCAAATACCCGAACTTGCATATGACCCTGGCTAAGCTATAATAACAAATAATAGGAAAAGACTTCTTTTAGCAGAGCAGTTCTTCCCAGCATTAACCATAATTGATTTAAGGCTAAATTCTTTCAAGTAAATTTCTTTACAAGCAATCATTGTTCTAAAATAATGGTTTCAATCATCCTATCCTAATTCCCAATCATGCATTTAGAAGGGAGGACATCTAGTTCTAGTCTTTTTTCCAAAGATAAAGAAAGCAAGAGAGTTGTCAGGCGTAAGCTTCGATGTCGAACCACGAAAGGGATTTCTTTATCTTTTCTTCATAGCATGTTTTGCGTGCATTAGTTGTCCGCTACTATCGCACATGACTTGTATCTTCCTATTCTTTATCACCAAGTTTCGGTTGCTTCGCATAGGCTACACAAGCCAAATATGCATCATGAGGATAAATAATTGTAAGCTAACAGTTGTAGGCCCTAGTGTCCCAGGGAGAGAAGCCACACTCCATTGTTGATGGTCATATCAAAAAGTAGGACAAGAAGAACAAAAAAGCAAGTGCACTTTCTCTCCTTTCAAAACTGTTACGTGGTGTCCTTGGCAAGTATGCTTCTTGGACAAAGAACCCAAAAATAATTTCTATATAAGAAAAAAATCTATAAAAATAAATATTTACAAATACAGTAGACTCATGGCATACTAATTCATCAATTAAATCAAATAGGACTTCTTTAAACAAAGCGGTACAATCATACCCTTTGAGAAAGGAAACAAGAAGCGGAAGATTGGAAGAGCTGAAACAAAAGTGTAGAGAAAGATTGGTTCTGTTTGGTTAAACAACATACAAGATAGACAGAAAGAAATAGCAATACGTTTCTTTATGATTGATGACTTGGTTATAATATTGCACCTCTGGTTGCTTATATGAAACTATTTCAGTTTTAACAACAAATTAGCAATTACAAGGGTTATGAAGATAGCCCTCTTGTTTCTCTGTGTCTCTTAACTTTCGATAGTCGACACTCCTCCCATTTTCTCCTATTTCACTAGCCAAATAAGGGAAAATTTTGTCCCTTCTCCATAAACGACCTATCTAACTAAGTTTTTGATTGCCTAATAACAAACATTAACAACCAATGGACATATTGAGCTTCATTCTTTCATCCAATTTGATAATTAGTGAATCTTGAGCAATTGTAAGGTTGCTATGACCAAGAGACTACGGATTCAACTCAGGAGAATGGTCCCTTTGAAATACTGGGAAGACATCCCCCCCATTTTATATGGAAGGCTAGTGCATTGGGTTGCCCTTTTTCCTGCATTTTATTAACTCCCTTTATAATCGCATGGTGATCCAATCAACAATGATAGTGTACTAGCAGCTAGTACTACCTGCATGTGTTCCTAAAAAGGAATTTGTCCATTTTTCAGGTCTCAAAAGGACGTGGAAACAAAAGAAAAAAAATCTTGAATGAATAATTAAAAAAAAAGGAGATAGAGCACTAGTTACTTTAGAAATGGTAAGATCTTGGGGGCACAAAGAGGGGGTCAATTTGTAACTATCTGGAATTCTAACAAGATTCTAGCAAAGAAAAGTGGATGGTGAAAACATACTAATAATCATGGAAAAGTTCATAAGAAACCTGACCTAGAAATTGCATCACCAAAACAGCAATTGCAGCCAAAATATTGACCTCAGTTCATTCTAACAATGACAGCTCATGTGTTTAAACTTTCATTAATCAAAACTGCCTCAGCATCTATCCTAACTTCAATTCTACTGAAATTCTAGGCATGAGAACCTGGTAGCTCAGAGTCAAAAATAGAAATTAAGGACTCCTTGGCATTAGGTAATTCATCAACTGTATCTACCTTGCAAGGTTCACCTCAAGCAAGTAAAGCAGTAAGACATGCCAAGAAAAATCCATGATTTGTAAGAGTACACCCGCTGCCTAGGTGAACTGTAGTCTCAGCAAATTAAAAATGATTTCATATGATTAGCAAATATTTCCAAGAAATCCCAGCATTGAAACACTGTGGACCACTAAATTTCAGCTGCAACAACCATTAAAATTGAGGTCATGTCTCCCAGTTACTGGCTTCCGCGAGGTCGGGAAATTACAAGGCCATCTGAAACCATATTATGATTCCCACAAAATGCAACTTCTCCTATTTAAAATGTCTCGCAAGTCTTGAGATACCGTAAAAATTCTAATCCAAGCATCATGCTCACAAGCTTTCCCAAGGAGACAGCTTTCAATATACCTAACACCAACATATGAACTTGCCAGAAGGGTTTGGTTTGGGGTGATTGTTAAATGGATCCAATATCATCACCTTTGTAGGGGAGAAGTCCTCGGTCAATAGATTTATGAAGCTAGCCAGTTACATGTTTAACAGTCCTTGGTCAATAGATTTATGGAACTAGCCATTTAGATGTTTAACAAATAATTTCCTTGTTGTGTGTAAGATAATCATCTTCCGCAACAATGAATAACTGTTGGTGTAAATCTCAACACCAGGAGAGATCTTACTTCCTATTCAACACTGAATCTCAACATTTTTCCAAAGCTTGTTACACTAAATCCATTCTTCGTTCAGTGTCTAAAGAGGTGATGCTCTCTCTCTCTGCTCTCATGATGAATGATCTTGTCAGATTCAGTGTATTTATAGTGCAAATTATCATGGTTTTTGATGTGTAACAGAAAATCAATTCAGCCCTATAGATTCCTGGATTGGCTCTTGGATCAATAACTTGAATCCTCCACACCACAAAGCTAAACAAGACATCACGGGCATAGAAAAGCTCCTCGAGTTACCCTTCAATGTTTAAGTCTGTAATCATGCTAGACAAACTAGAAGCCGAAAAAAACTGGGATGAGGGAAAGATAGCTTCTAGATGACAAGCATTGTGTCTTAGAGTAATTTCAGGGAAGAAGGTGGGAATAGATCAATTTGGATCTTTTTTGTTTGCAGGCATAGTGCTACGAGACTTGTGTTTGAAGAAATGTTTTTTGACTATAGCAGAGGATACTGAATATGCAAAAGATGTCCCCATTTGGTCTAAGAAAATTGCATTTATAGAGACACTGGACTTATTATGAAACGGCTTAATAACTTTTTAGTCTCAGTAACTACTCAATCTAAATAACCATTCAGGCTAAGTAACTACTCAAGACAAATAACTACTGATAGTGGCATCACTATGTATGAAGGTCATATCTCTCAATGCTGAGATATGGCCTTCATGCCTTAATCAACAGACTGTGAGTGAGCATGGCTCTAAACTTACAATATCAGCCGGTCTAAGTGGATCTAGTGGTCATGATGACAATTACTTAACCTTCCGAATATGATCTTTGATGTAATGCCACATGCCCCTGATTTTGGGGTTTAAATGGTCACTTTTGATGATTGTGGGTTTAGTGGGATGCCTGAGAACTTTTTTTTTGCAAGAATAACTTCTTAAACAATGTGTTTTGGTGAATGCAAATGAGCCATGCTAGCTGTTGTTGGCCTCTTTTTTGGGTCAACGACTAGGATAATTTTAGCATTTTGTCCTAAGTTGATAGTTTGACACTATGACAATGGCCTTCTTACAATATTAGTTTCTAACATTATACTGACCATATGCACTTTGATAATCCGGCATCTACCGGCTTGCCTTTTTGACAGTTTGAGCCGTCTGACAATTTAGTTCTACATCCTGCCTTCTAACAACCCAAACATCTTCTAAAATACCATCTTCTGACAATCTAGGCCTCTTTTGAAAACATTCAAGCCTAGATCTTACTGTTTTGTTGTTGAACCGTCAGTTTTCTTCAATTCATCCAACTCAACATGTCCATGTCAACATTTGAATACAAGTGATTGGAGCATATTGGCTAAATAGCTTCCGGATGGAAGGCCACAAATGGCCCCTCAAATATAATCACTAAACATACAAAAAAAAAAAAAGTAGGGTGCAAACAACCTGTTTCTTAGGTTCTCTTTTTACCTTTCCCATTTATTAAGCAACATGGCATCATTAGAGTACAAAGCATGGATGAAAATATCAATATCTACATTAGTCACAATTATATCATTATTGAACATATCGAATAATATGTATCCATATTAATTATATTGAACGAAAAAAATTTCTAAAAATCGTAAGCTAACAGGACCATATCAGTTATATTAACTGATATGAAAATACATCGCGATATTGTTGCGGTAACAAGAGACCCGATACGAACACATACTTGATTGGTTATTGGGAAAAGATCTCCCCCAACCCTCCGACCAAATTACTCCAAATAAATGATACAATTGGAAGCAATGCAGTGCATAGAAGATGGTTCACCACTTGAAATATTTTATGCAAAAGATACAACATGCTAAGGAAATACCCATTTCTGAAGATTATCAACAGTTGGAACTTACCTCCCAGCAACTCCAAGAACAAGAAAGACACATTAGGTGAGGCACCAGTTTCAAAATTACTCTCCAACCCCACAATAATCATATAGAAGATAGTGTAATCAGAAGATGCTAGGCTTAGGACTTTTTTAAAAAAAAAATTCTTTTTTTGTCAGCAGATTACATGATACAACTGAAAACAATGACCATTCTACCCCATCAGCTTTACTGGATGACACAACAACTAGTAACAACTGCTGCAGTTCAGTTAACACCTGGTCAATAATCCCCTAACTGAGGCCCCCGTTCACTTTCTTTGCATGGAATTTCTATTTTCCATCTTTCCCACACCACCAATCTTAATAGGCATGTTTCATACATTACATTAAATTGAAATATAAAGCATGTTATTTTTCATTCACAAGGTTTTAAAATGAAAGGTATCAAATCTCTGCCATTTTTTAAGGCGGGCAATCTTTCAGGGATGCAGAGAATACTAATCTTTTCTCTTCCAAGTTGTAAGATTCAGTTCATGGAATAGATAATTGTCTCTTATTATTATTACTACACCCTTTACTCTTTCTCTCCCATATTTTTGACAAAAAAAGACTATAAGAACCACAGATTAATCAGCTTCCAGAGCGTTTTATCGTCTCCCAAAGCAAGATCCTAGTGTCCTCCCAATGTCAAAAGAAAACGGACCTAGAAGCTGATGCATTTCAGAAGAAACAAAATGTTCCCAAATCCCTAAAAACATCATAACACATTCCATTCACAACCCCAGACCATGGCATTTCAAGCTCCACAAACAACACATCAACGAGTAGGACCCCATTCACTCTCTAAACCATACATAAGAGAATAATGGCTCGAATATTACAAATCGTATTCATAAAACAAAAAAATCAGGTCAAACACTGCTCCGTGTAAAATAATAAATACATAGAAAAATCGACTGAATTTCTCAAAATCAACAACGATCCACTAAAATTGATCAAACCTAGAGCCAGCCCATCCGAAATTTCGCCAGTTCAGACTACACATCTGGTACAAGTGCGAAGTTGAAAAGTAGAGAACTTACATTGCTTCCTTTCCAGGCTTCGTAAACACGCTTAGCCATCACAAGATGAAACAAAATTCGACTATCCCAGTACAAAATGGAAGATTCGAAGCTTGCTCATAACTATGGTTCATTCTCCAGATACCAAAACTCGTGCAGAGAAGATAGGCGCAGAAAGAGAGAGAAAGAGGTGGTTTGACAGTTCAAATGTGAGCAGTTGATGCAAGTAAATAGTAGCTGTGCTTTGTGGATTTGCTTTCCAGTCGTCTGATGTTTAAAGAATTGACGGCAAACAGAGAGCGGAGAGGGTACCTTTGAATGCTAAAAAGGAGCATCGAGGAATGTTTTGGCAGCGGCTTTTCTCTATGAGAGAGAAGCGAATACTTAAACCCCCGAAAAATAATAAGTAAATAGTTAAAGGGGAAGGTGGGAGAAGAGGAAATATATGGAAGATAACGGATACGAATAATGCGTTCGTGCTCTCTCCATCTGTATCTTGAGCTGTATACGGAGAGTACCCTTATCTGTAATTACTGTTATCTGAGCTGTAAGGACGGGTACCCTTG
>JAOVVI020008443.1:0-14186 GCA_028571085.2 Nepenthes alata
AAACTAAAAACAAACATTAGACGGTTAAAATCCTACTAGATCCCAACTAACTAGAGTAAGTGAACTACCTCATTGGCCGTTTGAGAAGAAGTACCAAGTTGGTGACATACCCTACTTACTTTCACCTAATCATTGAAGGGAAGTACCGAGTAGATCACTTACCCACACCTACTCCACCAAACCCCTCCTCTATATATACTCAGCTTCGTTAAAGGAAGCTGACGAGTAACCAGCTAGAAGAACAATAAGGAGTAGAGAAGGAGAAAAGCTTCCCGTCTGTAAAGGTGAACGGACAACAGTCATGCAAGTGTATACCCCCCTGCTTTTAAGTTTATGGTTTAATACAAATGTATACTCTGTTTTTCATATTTACAAGTGTACTTCAGATGTTACTCTTTCTATTTTTAAGAATATTGCAAGCGTACTCTCCGTTTTAAAGTTCATGATTTAATACTCTGTTTTAACTTTAGAATATTGCAAGTGTATTGGACAATCATTCTTTTTAAGTTCGTGTGCCCAAATTTTAAAGTTCATGCTTAAGCACTTATATTTCGTCCCCAAAGTTCAAGCTTTAGACAAAACTGTCAGTTTTTTCTTCCGATTTAGATTAAATGCATACTATTTTAATTACTATTTGTAATTTGTATTCTGGTTCAAATGCATACTTTCTACTTTCTACTAACTCATGTTTAAACCGAAGTACATGAAAATAAAAAAGTAGACCAGCTTGTATGACACTTGCATTACCCAAAAACCGTCCTTAAGTAAATATCAAAACCGGCCTTGTATTGTATTTTGAAACCAGCATTTGCACTGTGATTTTGAAACTGGCACTTGTATTGTATTTTAAAACTGACATTTTCACTGTCATTTTGAAACCGGTATTTGTATTGTAATTTAAAATCGGCATTTGCTCTTTGATTTTGTAACCGACCTAGATTTGAAACCGGCACTTATATTGTATTTTGAAACCGACATTCGCACTTTGATTTTAAAACTGGCACTTGTATTGTAATTTAAAATCGGCATTTGCCCTTTGATTTTGGAACCGGCCTTGATCTGAAACCGACACATGTATTGTAATTTAAAATCGGCATTTGCTCTTTGATTTTGAAACTGAATGTGATTTGAAACTGGCCTTGTATCACAAATTTGAAAGTGGTATTTGTAATATAATTTTGAAATCGGCTTGTAAAGTGACGTAAAAGTTGTATGATTCGAAACCGGCTTAAAGTATATGATTTTTGGACTAAGTGCTGTGATTTGAAACCGGCTTAAAGTATATAATTTTTGGACTAAATGCGATGATTTGAAACCTATTTAAAGTATATGATTTTTAAACTAAGTTATGTGATTTGAAACCGGCTTGAAGTATATAATTTTTGAACCTTAAGATATCTGTACACAATCTCTGAATGGTTAATAGTGGTGTTTACGACTGATACTGAAAATGGCTTTCAATAAACGATAAGAAGAAAATATTTCTGTTATTGACCCAGGACTGATATGCAGTCTGTTTAGGTTATCTGGCATGCCTTAGAACGTTATGGTGGTAATCGAAAATAACTCTATCCATTGAGTTATATATGGTCCGCCCTTCCTGGGGACGTTACGATCAGGAGGAAAGTTATGTTTCTTGGCTACCTTTGGGAGGCACACCGTACTGTTCCCACGAGATGGGATACTTCTGTTCTATTTCTGGCCTTAGATTGTGTGGACTAAATACAATCTATCCTTGATTATTCGTCCCCTTCGCTGGTAGGGTCTACTAGTAGGGTCATTAACTCATAAAGATGAGTTTTCTATAAACTATGAAAGTAAAACAAACTTCTGCTTTCTGAAACATGAGTACATTGATTTCTGAGTCCCAAAGCTTGATCTTTCTATTTTTATGTCTGTAACGTAATTCTGCTATAAACCACATTCGCATGGCATTTATATCTTAATGTTCAAAGTATCTATTTTACTGAGCTCTATTTTGTATACATGTTTTACTGCATACCTGTATATACCTTGCTGGATCTCAGCTCACTGTTTTACTATTTTTCCCCCTCTAGAGGAGACTATAGAGCGTGTGCCTGACGAAAAAGATTAGAGTTCAATCTAAAGGATTCCTAAAGATTTAGAGCACTTTTGAAGTTATCAAAAAGGAAGCAGTCTTGATGTAATGATCCGATTAGAAAATATATAAATTTTTGCAATTAAGAATTTTATGATTATGTATGCTTCAACAAGTTATTAGAGTTACTTCCGCTACTTATTTAATGGATATCCTGCATAAATCCTAGATGGCATCTGTGATCCTGTGTTGTGTATAATTGGTTTAGTTGGGTTTTCATTTCTGTTCGGAATGACGAAGTCAAAAAAAAAATTTGTTCCGTCACAAAGACATTATATTTTGTAGTTCATAAGTATTATAGATAATTTTATAAATACATATTTCTATTGGGTTTATTTATGTATATTGTACAATGGATGACAAGCAGTTAGAATAGCTTCCACTGTATTTTGATTTATTTATACTTTTGTAGAATTTTGTGGTTTGTAATAGGTATCTAATGGCATCTCTCTTAGGCCAACATTGTGTCTAGATACATCACGTTGGAGCCACGAATTGTATGTGGCATTTGGATCCAATGTAGTTTGTGTCTTGATTGTTATATGTTGTTGAGACTCAGAGTTATTAGGATGTGTATGCATGAGTTGTTGAGATGTTGTGGCATTTAGGGAGGATTTTTATATGTTATACATGATATTTCACAGGTTTTGTATAGTCTAATAGCCGTATTAGAGAGAACTCTACCGACTTTTCGGCAGAAAAATACGGTCCATCATAGCAAATACATCTATTACCTATCTTTTTTTTTGGTAGGTACATCTATAACCTATCACACATAATTGAATATAAACTATTGATGATTAATTAGGATTTAATGTATATCGAATAATCAGCTCAAATTTTAGAGAGATAAGATAAAGTTCCTCATACCAAGGTTATTCCCTTTGATAAGGTGTTACGAAGGAACCTTTTATCCAAGGAGGCCATATGGGAGTTAGAAGATGAAATCTAAGAGAATTACATTTCTTTTTCGTTAAGCTACCTAAATTTTGAAAATAAAATTTTTTATAAGAATGGGGGAAATATAAGATTCAAATCCCAAGATTTATTTTTAAAATATCAATTTTAAGTAAATTAAAAAATTATCAAAATATTGAGGTTAGTTGCATGTGCAAATTAAAAATATTAAGAATTAGATTAAAATGAGTTAAATTTGAGTAGCATATGATATGCACCTGAACCATGCATAAATGTGCTTTAGAAGGAATACCTAAGCTTGTGATGCACATGAGTGGCACTCATGTATATTTAGACCGGAATATTAACACCTAATACACGCTTATTAGGTGTTCGTTCATAGGTTGAATTTTTCCTCTATGCCTAAGCCATACCTAACTAGCATATGTACATCAATTTGTTATTAATAGACACTCTAGTTAATTCTAACTCATTTTCTATTGAGTTTTAATAGAAGAAAGAGAAAGAGAAGAGAAAGACAGAAGAAGAGAGAGAAGCAAATAAAAAGTGAATTGAAGTTGGATTTTTTGAAAATCTAAGCAAATGTTTGGTAAAATTTAAGTGAAGGTAAATATAACTAAGTCCCTTTCTTTCTTTGTTGTTGGTCTTTTCTAGAATCTCTTCGCATTTTTTATTTAGATACTCATTTATGTGATATTTTTGTACTCTATATGATTTTACCTTGTATGCATGTCAATTCATTCTCATTTTATGAGATTTAGAAAATAAATGTCTTAAATTCATATAAACTATATTAGATTTTTTCATCTTTTTGTATATATATTATTAAATATCACTAATTCATACCTTTGTTTATGCTTGTATGTCATTAATTGTCATGAAAGTATTTATGCATACTAACCATTTGTAAGCAAATTTGATATAAACTTTGCTTTGACTTTAGTAGAAGTGATTTGTTCTCTAATTTAAGAAAATATATGTATATTTAAATTTTAAAAGTAGAGTTTTTAGCTTTGACTAAATAAGAATCATTATGAAGAATTGATAAAATATATTTGGATATATCTTAATATATTATTTACAAATCAAAGGTCAAACCTAATAACATTGGGACAACAAAGTGATATTTAACCCCAATTATATAAAATAATATATAATTAATCTATCAATAAATCATGACTAGTGGCATTAGCTTTTGGTTATGTGAAAATAATTATAACTCAAACTTTGATATTCAACTCTTGTTGATTCGGTTATCACTGATTCATAATTTTTATTTGTTTGAAAGATTTTTGCATGTTATATGTTCCTATTATAGGCTTCAGCCCATTAGCTGAGTCGAGCCGCCAAATCAAGCCGAGAGTCGGCTTAATTGAGCCGTTTTCGAGCCAGGTTGGAGCCGCAGGGGTTTCGTTTCTCTTCGTCTTAATTGATTGATTTATCACTATCTGCCGTTTAACTCAGCTAATTACTGAAGCATTAGTGGTCCATTTAGTGTTGATAACTCTCTAATTGATTGACAAATCAATTCTTGGCCGGTTTGAGTTCGTAACGCACGTTTGAGGTAAATGATGGTTTTGCCTATAAATTGAGCGTTCTTGCTCTGTCCCTGGCACCCAACTCAAGCATTACACCATCTAAAGGATGAAGGAGTGTCCAAAAACTCAAAGTCGAACCGGATCCAACTTTCCGAAAACAGAGCACGTAAATGACGGGAGGTATAAACTTGATTCATTATTTCATTTTAGTGGTTATTTTAGCCACATTATTTACTAACAAAATCATCTATCATCTTCAATCCTTTCCTGTACTGTGAGTATTTTTCTTAATTTGAATCTCTATGGTATCATCCACATCAACGATCTAAAGCTGGCAGGCATCTGCTCCTGATTCCACAAAATCTTTGCCGACACTGCAATTTCTAGGAGGCAGAAGACGACAAACGCATCGTTTTGTGAGCTTGGAATCTTGAAATGCATCACTACAACTATTGTCCGAGTTTATGTTGCTTGTTGAAACGTAGCGTTTCGTGCACTCCAAATCCGAAAACACGTCATTAATGTCATTTACCGTCCACTGAACTTTTCATCTAAATGCACCGTTCTGAGTCCCAGGATGGCTCGCCTTCGTTTGCCCTATCTCCCAATCTTTGAAGTGGCACGGTCACCAACTCTTTTCACTGCCCAGTCTGGCCCTTCTATAATTGGGATCAATCCCAATCTCTGCTAATGAATTTATTACAAAATGATGTCCCTTAGCTCATATAAACTATTCACAATTATACAAACTATAGTCACTGGGCTTATTCTTTCCCTACTTTTGCTAAAGGCGGAAAATTATAGTGCTTTGTCATGGGGAAACACAAGCCCTCGCTACAGAGAAGACTCTAAACATGTCCTATTCTTTATAATCGTGTTGATGAGGTAGTAATAACCATGAAATTATTATATGTTTTGCTAATACCTTCATTCTATCCATCTATCAACATGAGATTTGGGCCGTTTGTAGTTGCCCAGGACCTGAGGATAGAAATGTACAAATTTTGCCTATCAATATTGATTATGCGTCCGTTATATAATAAGTCCCAATGATCCACACAATTAATAAAACATTTTTACTCTTAAATGTGCTATTTAAGAGAGCAACTAATATGAACAAAATCATAATAGGAGTCTCTAACAAAACTAAATATATTAGTGGATTATCAATATGGTCTACGCCGCATACAATCTCTTATCGCTCGTCATGATGAGTTTGAATCTACTGTGGTCTTGCTATTGTATAGCTATCCTCACCCTTCATTTGATGGTATTATTGTTGAGCTTATTTCTATTGAATCTATCTTTAACATTTGCAAATGTCATGACATTGAGTTATATTTTTTAGCCTATCATTTAGGTATTATTATGTATTGCATGTAAGTATAAGTTTTAAGATTATATCTAGTAAAGGGATGAGTTTTCACGCAAACATTAGCTCGTGCAAAAATAGATAAGTGGGTTTTCGCATGACATTATACTCAAGCGAAACTATAGAGTTCCATAGCTTTGGTCATTTTAGGACCAAATATTCAAATTATTTAAGGTTCAAAAGAAAATAATGAAGGTGAAGAAAACAAGGATGAACAAAACCCGAATAATGATCGAGTTAATTATATGGCATTCACCTCTTTAATAACAAACAATGCAAACTCAATTGAAAAAAGAAATAATGAGAGTGACATTGACGATAATAACTTTGAAGAAGAATATAAGCGTTTGTTCAAAGAGAGATTAAAGTTGAAAAAAATAGGATGCACTCCAAAAGCATAAAGAAGTTAGAAAATGACAATGAAATTATTGATAATCAAGCTGATGAATCCTCTAAAAGATTATCAAAAATTAATGAAAAGAAAGAGGCTTGGGAGTTAAAGATGAAATCTTTAGAGAGAGGGCTAGAAAATTATAAATCTCAATTGTGTAACTTTACCATAATATTAACAAATTAAATCATATGCTAAGTATAGGAAAAGTTTTCGGGAATAAGAAAGGTTTGATGTTTAAGACACACGTTTCTAATGTTAATGCTTGTCCCAAACAATTTTCATTCAAACACTTTTAATCTCTAAGGCAAAGTCTAATGAAAGTCGAAGAATATGACTCCAAAAATCATGTCACATTCTAATCTTCCCAAGATACAAAATTTGTTAATCATGAATCTTGTTATACTTTACATACACAAGCTTCAAGTTAGATATACTCCTTATAGGACTTAACATTTTATATCTAGATAAGTATCTCAATCTAGGAATTCATTTTATAAATCTAGGTTTGTGCCTGCAAGCTACTTTTATGGCAGACATAGCCATATCTAACCTCAATGTGTTATCGGCTTAATTAATCGGGATATTTCAGCACCGACGGAGTCTCCAATCACAAGAAAGAGCACACGAACTACACAGCCTCTTCTGAAACTACGGGATTACATCCGGGCTTGAGAAAGTGGATTAGTTCACCAGAATTTCTTTATTCTGTTCAGTATTTTCTTCTTTTTCTTATTTTACTACACGTGGGCAGTTGTTTGTTTCAGTTTCCTTTACTTTATGTTTGGAGAATATGCT
Organism: Nepenthes alata; assembly: GCA_028571085.2. Classification (NCBI taxonomy): domain Eukaryota; kingdom Viridiplantae; phylum Streptophyta; class Magnoliopsida; order Caryophyllales; family Nepenthaceae; genus Nepenthes; species Nepenthes alata. Next base: position 7,137 of record JAOVVI020008443.1, read on the forward strand.
TCTGTTGCTTTATAAGCTGTGTGGGATACAGCTAACATAATAGACTACAGCTATACTTCATTCTGCCTCTCATTCTCTCTTCTCCCACTCGTCTCTCTTTTCCTCTCCCTATTTCCTCATTCTTCCTCTACCTCCTACTTTCTCTCTGTCAGACCTTCGCTTCCCTAGTTGGGCATTGTGGTATCGACGGTGAACGTATCACAATGTAAATTCATTATTAAGAATTCTGATTTTGGGTTCTATCAAATTCAAGAATTTGAGTGTTGGGATCTTCCTTGACCAATAAGGTCAAGACTAAAAAGGAGGATTTGGGTGGGAAGGAATTGGCTAATAAAGCTAAGGGGGCTCTATTTTTCCTTGAGTAGCAATTTATTTTCTCATGCATGTAGCTAGGTTTCACTATGCATTAGGTTAGTTGGACTCACATTAAAGTAGATGCATACATGTATTAGCTCATACATTTTTACTATTTGTGTAATATTTATAAAAACTTTATTAAAAATGTTAAATTTATGAAAAATAAAATTGAGTAGGTTAGGCATATGAAATATTTATATTTTCATAAATTTGAGAATTTAGTTTACACAACTTATGAAGACTCAACAGTACTCTTCACATTCTTTGTTGCATAATTTACATAGCCACACACTTCATTCCATTATAAAAATTTGACCGATAATATGTACCTTAAAATTGTAATCTAATGTGGGTTAGATTGACTTTCAATTTAAATTGATCTCAAACTAATTGAATATTATCTCATGTTAAACCTTAGAAAAATAAAAATTTTAAAAATATATATAAAAAGAGAAAAATAAAGTGTGAAAGTAAGAAAGTTCATAAAAAAATTTCAAAAAAGCAAAAATGGAAAAAGGAGACATTTATTTAATATGAAGAACCTCAATAAAATGCTTATAAAAAGGGGGGAAAAAAAAAAAAGGAGACATGATGGTTCTAGTAGATTTAGGTTTGACTTTCTTGTACCAAAGCATACCAAAAAAAGCCATCCCTTGTGCATTATTTGAAACTTTTATCCGCTGCTATGAAATTTGGTGCATTCACAACACATATCGTACTTTATTTATTTGATAATTTAACCTAATATTACGTGTACTTTACTGTAATATACCTTTAAATTAATGTAAACAATTATATAAAAATCATATTCAACAGATTTTTCTTATAATCTAAACTTTTGATACAAAAATTATTTTATTTCATATGCACTGCATTTTCATTAAAACAAACTCAATTATTTATTTAGAATTATTTACACTAGAATTTTGGCACATCTATAATTTGAGTTCTTAAACTATATATTTTGCACAAATTTCACTCAACTTTTCATCCAAATGAGACCTTAAATTTTATGTTTTAATGTTCAAATAAAACCTTGTGTGACCTACCTTCCTCATTTCATTTCCACACTCTTCCCTTGTCCATGCTCTCTCTTTGTTCTCTCTTTTCTTCTCTTCTCTTCTCTTCACTTCATTTTAAATAAATTTACTTCATTCAAGCCAATTTATACCAAAATCTATATCATCCTTGCATATCTAAGGTAGATCCTCACTAATTTTCTTCATTTTACTTATGTTTCATTGTTTTTACATTGTTATCTAAGGTAGATTTTTGTATCTTTCTGTTTTTCTAAAAAAATCACTGATTTAAGTGTTAAATGAAATACCAGAGAACGAGTCTCATATATTTTTAACCTCTCATTAAATTGTTATGGTGCGTAGGGTTAAAATTTTTAGTTACGAAAACTAAACCCGTAGCCTTTTAGATTAGTCGAAGGATTCGCCCGACTTTTTAATTTATACAATCATTTATATTTGAGGAAAGTAATGAGTACGGTCAAGCACGAGCTGGCCCAAATCCAATGCACAAACAAATAAGAGGCCCGAATAACGATTGCCCAACAGAAGATGTCTCTGAACTCATCAGGCAAATGGCGTGACGCATGAACCAGAGGACACGACCTAAATAGCCCAAAAATAAAGGGTCATCATGAGTCACTTTCGGATACAGGTGGCGGTAGAATTGATCTAGAAGCTAAAAGCCAGGCGGTTCAAACATTAAATGAAGGTGGCCATTACACATGTGGGCAATGCCCTCACCAATGAAACAAAGCGGCACATGCCCATGCATTGATTCCAGGTGCCTGAGAATCAAATGGTGATTCTCACTATCAATAACGTTTATCCGCCAAAGAAAAAGGGAGATGAAGGATGAAAGACAAAGACAGACTAAGACAACAAAACGAGAAAAAGTCAGACACTCTACCAGTCGAGTGTATAACTACTGAAATCACTCTACCAATCGAATGTACAACTACTAAAGCCACTCCTCTATTAAAGTGCATAAAAGGAGCACTACTCTCCATACAAACACTCTCCCCCATCCTCTCAAAATTCTATCATATGCTGTGCATTGCATCTTTTTCATCCGAGTAGAAAAATTTATAACTTGAATATCGAATGATATATCAGGAAGCAAAGTCTCATATATCTCTTACCTCTTATTTATCTTGTTATGATATGCAGGATCTAAATTCAGATTTATAAAGATTTGACCCATTATTGTTTGAGTATCCTGGCATGATAATGCGACTCTTTAATTCATACATCAATCATGTCCTTGAGACACATTATTAGTGTCGTCTATGGGAAGGACAATAACCAAGCCACCCAACCAAGAATAGAGGACATGACCAACAATAGGACCCAGACAAGCATACTATTCAAGGACGTTATTACACATGGCGATGATCCGACAAAGGGTAACTATGGAAATGATCATCCGACTACCAATATAAATGTGGAGATGGTAATAGTCTAAGTGGACACAATGTACAAGGTCCTCTAGACCATTTGCAACAAACTGGAAGGATATCCACTGGGGGCTCCATCCTCTAACTTCTAAACTTCTGCATTTAGAAGAAGGAATCGGAGAAAAAAGTAACCAACCAAAGAAGTTATTTCGCATCCTAACGACCTTGAGGCACAATAAGCCACTAGTGACAGGGCCTAGACTAGGCAGGAATGCCAACTAAATATTAGAGTACAGGATGAAAGCCCACAGTGATAGAATTCATGTTCAGCGCATCTCACCGAACTACACGAAGTGAAGGACTTTTCTTAATACTAAAAGAATTGCATCCACTTCTCGATGAAGGAGAGAATAAGAAAGATTGAGCAGCAGCTATTTTGAAGAAGAACGGATAGACACTTGGCTAACCTAGGTAGGTCACCATTCACAATGGAGATCAAGACGCAACAACTCCCTCATAAGTTCAAAATGCCAATCCAAGAGCCATAGGGAAAAAGTTTTGATCCCATGAATTATTTAGATCATTTCTGTACCTTGTTAGGATTCCAGGGTCTAAACTATTCGGCATTGTATCTCTACTTCTCGTTGACCCTCAAGGGAGATGCCCAAATTTAGTTTTATCAACTGTAACCAAATTCGATCTGAACATTTTAAGATTTGGCTGATCACTTCCTGTCATAATTCGCTTCCAATTGAAGGGAAGAAAAGCGGCATTGGCACATTATCTGCATTCGGCAATGACCAAATGAGAGTTTGAAGCACTTCTTAGTCTGGTTTAACACTGAGGCATGAAGGATATTAAAGATAACCAATGAGGTGAAGATGAATTCTTTCATAGCGACCGTGTAATCGGATAAATTCTTTAAATACTTGGCTTAGTAAGAGCTTAAGACATTTCTTCAAGCAGAGACTATCATCCACACATACATCGCCACCGAAAAGGCTAATATGGCAAAAAGGCCAGAATGCACAGACCATTATCAGGGATCGACAGCGGGAAAAAGAAGAACAAAGACAATTTCACTGCCATAGATCCCAGGAAGCAACCAAGGATATAGTTGAGTGTCAGAAGGGAGTATAGACCCTAACTCCTTTAAATGACACTAGGATAAACGTCCTGACATAAATTTGAAACGAAAAATTCCTGAAGTAGCCCAAACTGCTCAAGAATCCAGAATGAGGAAATCAATCCCAAGTGTTGTTTGTACCATCAATCTCTAAGTCATAATACTGAGGACTGTCAAACTCTATAGAAAGAAATTGAGACCCTCATCCAAAAAAGATATCTTAATAAATTTTTAAAAGACCCAAGGTGAGCCTTCAGGAGTGCTAATAATGTCGAGTTGGGGCAGTAAGAGTAACCACATAATTGGATAGCGATCGAAGTAGTAAATATGGTATTTCAACAATAAGAAGCAAAAGATAGAGTAAAAAATGATGTCATTAGTTTTAGTGATGACGATATTACTCATGTAATAACTCCCCATTACAATCCTCTTATTGTATCCATGCTTATTTCAAACGGTACCCTTGACAACCAATTAAAATGAGTCTTTATTGATAATAAAATTTTAAAAAATATATTTTACCTTAATACTTAATTTAAGCTCGAATTAAAAAGGGACCAAATAAGACCGGCCAAGAGACTCTTATGCGAATTAGACAATGAACCTGTGTCGATCCAAGTAACTATTCTATTAGAAGTCACACTAGGAACATGTCTAAAGACAGCGTCCCAAATGCTCACATTTCTAATAGTTAACCTACCTTTGGTTAATTACGCCATATTGGGGTAACCCTACTTGGCGGCTTTAGGAGTAGTGGCATCAATCCAACACTTGAAGATAAAATTCAAGACAACATGTAGAGTCAGAGAAGTCCTAGGTGACCAAATCACCAACAGAATATGCTACTTGTCTCAAGTAATTCAAGCGGCTCCAAATCAACCGGTTGAGGAGTTTGACCTCCGTGGCGAAACAATTCTACAGTAAGGTCAGTTTGGCGAATCAACCGACCAAATTCAGTTAGATCCAAACGAATTTGAGAAATGCACATAGATCGAAGGCTCACTGCCAAGTCAACTACATGAACAATTGATGACTTTCGTTTAATAAAACTCAAATGTGTTTACATGGGCACCCGTAAAAATGCTAGGAATTCCAACCGAGACTTTTTACTCGCACGTTGAAAGGATCGCTTCAACACTGGTCCACTCTACTAGAAAGCTACGACCTTACTTCTAAGTCTACAAGATCATCGTCCTCACTAATTAGCCGCTAAAGGGGATCATATAGAAACCCAAAGTATCTGGACAACTGATTAAATAAACTATTGAATTCGACGAGTTCAATATAAAATTTCAAACACTGCCAACCATGAAGGGCCAAACCCTCATAAATTTCATAGTCAAAACAATGACATCGGTTTCAAGTGATCTGAAGAGGTATGAAGACCCCCATTAATAAGAAGAGGCTCTGGCTTGGATGTTGCACATGGACGGGCCATCATCGCAGTCAGGGAATACAGCAAGTGCAATCTTGAGAATTGCAGATAGGTCAGAGGTAAAATACTTGATGACACTCTAATTTTCGGTCACGAGCAATGTTGCTAAGTACAAAGCTTTATTGGCCGGGCTCTGACTAGCAAATAAATGCTTGACCAAAAGCTTAATCATCCACAGTGATTGGGAGCTAATGTCAACTAAGTCACCAAGAATTTCAAAATATAAAGTCCATTACTCGTAAAATATCTTACTTAAGTAAAGGGTTTGATCAAGTTATTTGACAAGATGAAAATTTGCCACATCTTGAGAAAGACAACTGAAAGGCGAATCAGTTGGCAAAAGTAGCAGAAATTAGGAAGCTTGAGCAATATGCCAAAGAGATGAGGGAGATCCTCACGATCCCGAGTATAGAAATTCCAAAAGAAGACATACTTCAAGTCTCAAATAGCAATACCTAGACGACTTCATATAAAAAATACCTCGAAGAAGGCATTCCACCATAAAACCCGGAAGACGCCAAGGGCATAAAAAGGGTTACATGTTGGTACACCATAATAGATGAAAAATTGTACTAAGGAGGATACTACATCCCTTACATGTGGTGTTTGACATAAGCAGAAGCAAACTACGTGTTGAGCGAAGTGTATCTCGAAATTTGTGGGTCACATGTAGTGGGTAAGAACTTGATGTTCAAAATCGTGTGATAAAGCTACTATTGGCCCACGATAAAGCGAGACACCATGGAATTTGTAAATAAATGTAAAAATTATCATATCCATGGTAACGTCCCTCATCAACCACACAATAAACTCCAAACATTACAATCGCCTTGGCCGTTTACCCAATATGGGTTCGACATGTTAGACCCACTGCCCATTGTATCTGGATAGAGAAAGTTCATTATAATCATTATATATTACTTCACAAAATAGCTCAATCCATGCCCGCTAATACGTATAATCGAGAAGAATGTGAGCAAATTCGTTCAACATACCATTATTTATAGGTTTGAGATTTCTAAGGTCATAGTGACCGACAATGAAATCTAATTTATTGATAAGAAATTTACTAAATACTGTATGAGTTTGAGAATCGGATTAGTTTAAACTTCCATCGCTTATCCGCAGACGAACAGGCAAGTGGAAGTGACGAACCAAACCTTGTTGCATAGGTTGAAAATGAAGCTAGAAGACACAAGAAACTTTTAGGCCAATGATGTGCCCTCCATGCTGTGGTCCTACCAAAGGGCCCCGAGGGAACCAACACGAAAAACACCATTCAATTCATGTTATGAAACAATAGCACTCATTCTAATAAAGATTAGGCTACCCAACCTCCAAGTAAAAACTTTTAACCCACAAAATAACTCCCAACTCCTGAGAGAGTACACTGACCTGCTCAAGGAAACTCATGACGTGACAAGATTGTAGACGAAGGTTTACCAACAGTGAGTCATTTGAAACTATGATAAAAAGGTAAAAATTCATCAATTTGAGGTGGGGGACCTAGTTTTGAGGGACATACTTACCAAAAAAAAAGTTTCGAGGGGCATAGAGGCTAAAGGCAAGATTGCTGAGAGGAAAAAATTATCCCCTAACTGGAAGGGACTATTATTAATCTCAATAATTCTCTAAAATAGTTTATATAAACTATACACTCAGAGTAAAAACTTAGTCCCAAGGACATGAAACGCCATCCACCTTAAAAAATACTATCAA
>JAOVVI020008444.1:0-14185 GCA_028571085.2 Nepenthes alata
CACACTACTCTGTTCCATCGTCCGTTCCACACACAGTTCACCACACAGGTTCACCACTCCAGTTCGCCACACTGTTTTCTGAAGCTCCTGATGCGCTTTATGATGACGCATGATCGAAATTCCATTTGCTCACTTGGTCTGATATTGTAGATGTGTTGTCATACTAATTTTGTCAATTTTTACACTTTCACTAGTTCCCGCACTTTTCCCAGACGGCGCATGTTCTGCCAGTTTGGATGCGTGCCCTGCAAGACTGCCACCCACTTTGCAAAGCCGCATTCTTATCCTGAACTTTATAGCTAACCTGCTTCGCAAAGCCTACTAACTTTGAAAAGTTAACTATTACAAAGTCAGCTGTCAGGTTTCAAGACAGGCCGTCTTGGCCCCCCTTAGCATCAACGCCCTTGGCCTTGCCCGGCTCTGCCCTTGGCCTTGCCTCAGTTCCCCCACTCTTGCAAATCGGTCACTTTGACAGTTGCCACTCCGAAAAATCGGTCACTCCGACATTTGCCCACTTCGGCAAATCGGTCACTCTGGTCTTTGCTGCAGCTAGTTTGTAGCACTGCAAACTTCACATAAACTTTGCGCAATCTTTTGTTCATACATCCGTTTGTTGAACTACCCATAAGGGAGTGACCAAACCTAATAGGACCAGGGGTGTAACTGTAAGATTAAATGTGTGCAAGCAAGAGCTTCAAGGAATACAAAAGTAGCAGGTAGTGAACGCCTAGTGGGGAGTAGGAATTCAAGAATCAATAGTATATGTACGACTGCATTGATCATGTGTGAGCTTGCACGTAAACTGTGGTTGCCATGGTAAACATTGGCTTTAGTCTTGCTGAACCTAACTTCTAAGCACTGAAGCATAACTCTCTAGATGCCCGGATGGCACGATGGATTACATGCAACTCAACTTTCATTTCTTTTGCTGCTTATTTGAACCATCCATAATTTGGCTTTTGCCATAATGAAATCGAAAGATGGGAATGTACCATGGATTAAATGTAGGTATCATATTGGGCAGTACATATTCATATCTATTATATGGACTTCAAAAAATTTTCCCCATTCCCACAACAAAATGTATAACATATTAAGATTTAACCGTTTTATTGTATATTTACATGTTAGAAGATTTCTTGTCAAATTCATCAAAAATTGTGCCAGTAATTCTCTATCATTTTAGAAAATATCAAAAAAAATATCACAAAACACGTGAGTTTATATTTCTAGGAAACCCTTCAAAAATTGGCTGACATATTAGCGATACAGTGACATATCGGGAGAACATTTTGGTATTAAAACCTCCCAATATTTTGGTCTATGGAAAAGAATCTGAGTTCAAATTATTGATTAAACATCAAAGTACTTGAAAGTATTGCCACTTAGATTATCAGCTGAGAAATGGGGTTGCCTGAGCTGTGTTTATGTTGTTTCTAGGACAATGTTGGGTTCAGTATGTGGCAGGCTTAAGACTCATAGTACAACTAACAATTTGTTCAGCCCTGACTGTGATAAAATTCTCTTGGCTTAGCCAACCCAAAGAGATCAACATACTGTTAGGAATAGAGCAGTTTGGCAATCTTGGCCTTGTAACAACTCCTGCAGACACCATAATGAATGTCATGATGGCTATTTAGCTAAGTCCAACGCTCCAAGCAGCATAAGCGAAATAGCTGGGAAATGATAAATATATCCTTTTCCCCTTGATAGTAGCTATTCTATTTATCTAGAAGTAGTGTCCCAAATGCACCCAAAAACCCCATGCAATCAGGCACACCTGGGTTTACCACCACAGCCATTGTACCTGCAGGTATATCTTGCCTGCAATTTCCATTGCAGCTATTGTAAGTATTAGAATGTCATTGCTGCAATCCGTTCCCGGAGTTCTGTTGTGAATGTCGATATTTCTGGTTATATATCATCTGGAAATTGCTGTCTTTAATTGTAGAAAGAACTAATTACTCTTCTTTTTGATTCCTTGAAGACACTTTAAAGAGAAAATCCAATAGCTGCCCATTTTTGGTAGCATATTTAAGTTTATATCTTCTTCATCTGAGACCTCTGTCACGGTCATTTTCCACTTTTGGTTGGGACTACCATTATCAAGTCATTAATCCAGTGATGCTTCCATGGAGAAACTTTTATTTTGTACTCCTTTTTCACCTTGTCTTTTTGCAGTATTGCTACTGAATTTGCCTCTGTTCCCAATTTTTGACAGGAGGAAATTATACGCGAGACCATTGAAGATGCTGGCTTCCAGGCCTCATTGATCATCGATGATCTAAGTGAAGAATCCGGTCAAATTGTCCAACTACGTATAAAAGGCATGACTTGCACTACCTGCTCTACAACTGTTGAATCTGTTCTGAGAGGAATCAAGGGTGTTAAAAAAGCCCAAGTCGCATTAGCAACTGAAGAAGCTGAAATTCATTATGATTCCAAGATGGTAAGCTACAATGAGATATTGGAAGCTGTAGAGGACACTGGGTTCGAAACCATACTTATTAGTACCGGGGAAGACAGAAGCAAGGTACATTTAAAAGTAGATGGAATAAGAAATGATCATTCCTGGAGTTTAGTTGAAAATTCTCTGAAAGCACTCCCCGGGGTTCAAAAGGTTGAAATCAATCTGCCACTTCAGAAAATTTCCCTTGCTTACAATCCAGACATGACAGGACCAAGAAATTTCATCCAAGTGATTGAGTCAACTGGATCTGGGTGTTTTAAGGCAATTTTATATCCTGAAGGAGGTGGTAGAGAATCTCATAGGCACGAGCAGATCAAGCAATACTTTGGATCATTCTTATGGAGCTTGATCTTCACGATTCCAGTATTTTTGAGTTCTATGGTATTTATGTATGTACCTGGTCTAAAGCATGGATTAGATACCAAAGTAGTTAATATGCTGGGCATTGGGGAGATACTGAGGTGGACACTATCGACTCCGGTACAGTTCATAATTGGCCGTAGATTTTACACCGGGTCATACAAAGCTTTGCGCCACGGTTCAGCAAATATGGACGTTTTGATTGCCTTAGGAACAAATGCAGCTTATTTTTATTCAGTTTACATATTGATGAGAGCTGCCACTTCGCAAAATTTTAAGGGAACTGATTTCTTTGAGACGAGCTCAATGCTTATTTCTTTTATTCTTCTGGGGAAGTACCTAGAGGTTTTGGCCAAGGGCAAGACGTCAGAGGCCATTGCCAAACTTATGGACTTGGCACCTGAGACCGCTATACTGCTAACTCTTGATGATGAAGGAAATGTGGTAAGCGAACAAGAAATTGATAGCAGATTGATACAAAAGAATGACGTGCTCAAAGTTGTCCCTGGTGCAAAATTAGCTTGTGATGGGCTTGTTGTTTGGGGACAAAGCCATGTAAATGAAAGCATGATAACGGGAGAATCCAGGCCAGTGGCTAAAAGGAAGGATGATATGGTGATTGGAGGTACAGTTAATGAGAATGGAGTGCTACGTATCAGGGCAACACGAATTGGGTCAGAGAGTGCTCTTTCACAGATTGTACGTCTTGTTGAGTCAGCCCAAATGGCTAAAGCTCCAGTGCAAAAGCTTGCTGACAGGATCTCCAAATTTTTTGTGCCTCTGGTTAGTCAATAAATGCTTTGTATATTCTAAATTTGATATGTAAACACATAATATAAAAGTGAGTGTTTATTTTCAAGTCTTTATCAAGAAACCACTTTACTTTGCAGGTTATTATCCTCTCGTTTTCCACATGGCTTGCTTGGTTTTTAGCTGGAAAGTTCAATGGCTACCCAAAATCTTGGATACCTTCTTCCATGGATAGCTTTGAGCTTGCATTACAATTCGGCATCTCTGTCATGGTTATTGCTTGCCCATGTGCTCTAGGCTTGGCAACACCCACAGCTGTTATGGTTGGCACTGGAGTTGGTGCTTCTCAAGGAGTCCTGATCAAAGGCGGTCAAGCTTTAGAAAGTACACACAAGGTACATTAGTATTCTCTGTTGTGCTAATCTTGTTATAGCTGTTCTTTAAGGTTCTTATGCAACAGTAGTTGTGTTCTTGTCAAAATTGAGGCAAGGGAAGGAGAAACATCTTTCAGTTTCAATTTGGTCAATTTAATAATTTGAAAATTCTGTTTTGAGATGTAATCTGCTTGGTATACAGAACATAGGACTATTAGGCCCATAAAATTTGCAGTGTTGTGAGTACCACTGCCGATGTTGATTTGCTTTAATTAAAAAGGGTTTTCTAATATGTGCATCTAGAGCATTCGTTAATGTGATATTTCAGGAATGAAATCTTCTATTTATTACCATGCAACCTACCTGTATTTGTCATGAATTACTTGACTATATTAAATTAAGGAAAATAAATTGACAACAATGTTTTAGTCATAGCTTTTTTATTTCTGTGGATGAAAAGTGCAGTTGTCCTCTTGTAGCTTATTAACCGACAATAAATTCATTTACTTGCAGGTTAATTGCATTGTGTTTGACAAGACTGGGACTCTTACAATTGGCAAGCCAGTAGTTGTCAATACGCGGCTCTTGAAGCACATGGTTCTTCAGGAATTCTATGAACTGGCTGCTGCAGCCGAGGTAGGTTGTTCTTGTCAAACTTGCTGGGCTATTAGAATTATTTGTCAATGGAAAACCTAGCTAGTGATTTCTTATAGTGCAATTTTAGGAGTCAACTTGAAGAGGTTTTGTGATATCAGTTCTTTGAAAAACAATTAGTTGGTTCAAAGTCAAATTTAGATGGTTGGTGAGTAGACTGTCTGCTTTTGTAAGAGTGAATTCTGCATGATAGTTCAAAGTAGCTTTTGGCCAGCTTTTGCAAGGGATTGATTTCTGGATAGAAAAACAGTTATGAGCCAACGGGTGGCGGGTAGGACAAAATAACTTTACGGGAAGGCCAAGAGACAGCTAGTCCATGGTCCATAGACATGTCAGCTGGGATTTAATTTAAACACCTCACTGCTTTTTTTCCTCGTATTTTTTGAATGCTTGCTTCTATCTTAGAAAGAATGACGGAGCATGCTCTTTGCATTGTCAGGTGAACAGTGAGCATCCCTTGGCTAAGGCCATTGTCGAGTATGCCAAGAAATTTAAAGCGGACGAGGAAAATTATGTGTGGCCAGAAGCACGAGACTTTGTTGCTATTGCTGGGCACGGTGTTAAGGCCATTGTTCGAAACAAGGAGATAATTATGGGAAATAAGAGCCTGATGTTGGATCAAAATGTTGCCATCCCTGTTGAGGCGGAAGAGCTGCTAGCTGAAGCAGAGGAAATGGCTCAAACTGGGATTCTTGTTTCAATCAAAGGAAAACTGGCAGGAGTTATAGCCATATCTGATCCATTGAAGCCTAACGCATATGATGCCATATCTATTCTCAAGTCTATGAATGTCAGGAGCATTATGGTGACCGGTGACAACAAGGGAACTGCAAACTCTATTGCCAAGGAAGTTGGAATTGAAACCGTCATTGCTGAAGCAAAGCCGGAGCAAAAGGCAGAGAAAGTAAAGGATTTGCAGGTACAAATTCAAGAATGACTTTTTACTAAGCAGAGAAGCCATCTATTACTTTCTGCATCTTTTTTCTCAATGCATGAATCTCTCTCATATAATGTCTTTTACACATGAAAACAAAAGATTGATATTCTTCCTCATTTGCTAAAACCATTATACGTCGTACTTTTGCCCTTATATGGCTAACTTTTTGTCGTAAGTTTTGGTGGTATCCTCCTTTGGATTGTCTTTTGATCTGTGGGAGGCTTATTAGCTTTGGGCTAAGCAAGGGAGGGCAGCCATCGCCCAACCATTTCTCCCACCCCAATGTGAGCGAGATTTAATGTCTAATATCTCCACAAATAGCGTTATTGGCCTTACCAGCTGAGCCATCTTATTTACTAGTCTGTGGTAACATTGTCGTCAACACTGCTTTCTATGATTAGTACGAGGCGACATGTTCTGGAAAGATAGTCCTCAGAAAACTAATTGAACTTACTAATGCTATACTAGCTTACTTTGTGATCCATGGACATCATATAGACACAAAATATCACAGCTCTTCTTTGGGAAATGCTGCATGTTTCAGATCGTCTTTAATCTTATTTTCCAGCATGGCTGCTTATTTAATCTACTGCTATTCAGATAAATAACCGAACCCATAACTGGGATCACATATAGCGTCCATAATTCAGCATTTTGATGCCCCCCAACTTCCATAAAGTATTCCTAAAACACATATAGATTTGAGTTTCGGAGAGAATATGGAATGTGATTAAAAGATAGATGCTACAAAGGACGTGGTTATCGGCTTTCTTGTGGTAGTGGGCCTTAGGCTTCGAAGTAAGTAAAAGAAAACTCAGAACTTTGGAATCAGTTTGTAGAACAATACGAAACCGAAAGGCCGAGAAGCAAAACGGGGAGGTCGAGATCCATTTGTGTGATAAATCGGTGAGTTACTGACAGTATGCTGATTACTACTGCAGGCTGCAGGGTATACTGTGGCAATGGTTGGAGATGGGATCAATGACTCGCCTGCACTGGTGGCTGCAGATGTTGGAATGGCAATTGGTGCTGGCACAGATATCGCCATTGAGGCAGCGGACATCGTTCTCATGAAAAGCAACTTAGAAGACGTGATTACTGCTATCGACCTTTCCAAAAAAACTCTCTCTCGGATACGCCTCAACTATCTTTGGGCACTCGGATACAACGTCCTTGGCATTCCGATCGCTGCCGGTGTCCTGTTCCCGCTTACCGGGTTCCGGTTACCCCCATGGATTGCCGGAGCTGCAATGGCAGCCTCTTCGGTAAGTGTTGTCTGCTGCTCTCTCCTGTTGAAGTACTACAAAAGACCTAAGATGTTGGACGCAATGGAGATAAGAGGAATCATGATTGAATGATTAAAGATGGGTCATCTTGCCTTAATTTACACAAATTTATACGAAAGATTGGTTGCTGTTTTCTTTTTGTGAATTTGTTGGTAATGTGTAGGGTTTCTATCAGCTAGTCCTGTGACTGAGTCTGCTTCGAAAACAAGCTTAATGCAGGCTCCCCTGTTTAGTCACGATGTGTACGGTGTAAATAGAGTAATGTTCATGTGTAAGTGTTTTTGGTCATTGGTATAGAAGAAAGTGAGCATTGTTACTGTCATTTTAATGGAGTTTTTTTTATATATTTTTTTTAAATAATTAACATTAAAAATTAAATAAGCGAATAATAAAAATAATATGTGTCATTCAATTTTTATAATTTATCTGTCTATCTCATAATCTTAGCTATTGATTAAAATCGTAATAACTTTTAAAAAAAGCTATTAAAAACTAATTAAAAGCTCACACCGAGTTATCACCAAACTTAAAGGGCATTTGGTCTATTAAATAAATTATTGCCTAATCTTTCTTTTAGGTCTTGTATTGAAGTGCAAATGTGAAATGACATGGTCTTAAAAAACCATTGATTAAGAATTTTGATGTAATTGATAGAGTTATTATCATAGAATTTAAAGTTATAAATTTTATACGGTGAATATAATCTTTATATAATATAAAATAAAATCGTATATAATGAGCTTAAAATAATTTAATTCTTTTTCAGATGAGAGCTTTATCTATTAGATTATTTAAAAAAAAAAAAACTTTAGCATATTACCTTTTTTATGAGAAGGGTAAATCCAAGTTAATATAAAATGCGGAATGCAGTAATTTGTATCCCTTGCATTGCACTTTGCATGAACAAGTAATTTGGAAGTCAACTAATTTTTACTCTACATTTGACTTGCTTTTATTAGAATTTAATGGGTAGAAAATAGATTTGATTAAAATTAGGTTTAGATCATGTATAGATTGAATTTAAATAAAATTTTATGATCGATAAATTGGCTTGGGCTGAATAAGACTTGATCACTTGAGTTGAATACCTTAATCGTGTTCGTCTACAAGATAAATTGGGAAGGTTTGAGTTGAGTAATGGATATTTTTTATTTTTTGTATGTTTATTTAAAAATTTATATTTTTATTAAAAATATTCAAAAATGTATAATAATTTTAAAAATTATAATATTTATGACAAAATACTATATGATTATACATTTTAATGAAGAATCATTATACAAAAACATATTTAATTGAAATAATTTTTTTAAAATTTAGTATTTATTTAAAATAAAAAATATATTTATAAAAATAATAATAATTCAGGTTAGTCCAAATAGAATATTTTGATCTGCAATTGTGCTCGGCCTAAAAAATTAATCAAGCCTAATTTGTAATCGTGTCCATCTACTAAACTTTCATATTTTAACCAAATCCTATATAAAAAAAAATAAAATATATAAAATTATACTTTTAAGTTGTAGTAATGTTATTTGTTATTTAAACATATAAACTTTATATCATAATAAAACAATACAACTATTTTAAAAGTTACAATTTTTAATTTTACATTATTTTAAAAAAAAACTTAGTGTATTTTTTAAGAATTGAATGTTATTTTGTGAAGAAACTCATTCCTAGTTTATTTCCAACTTCTAGTAAAGAATTTTGGCTCAATGTTAGATCGGGTTTGAAGAACTGTGGTTCGAGGTTGACCTTTTAACCACATAATTGTAAGATTTATGCCATTGTCAATATTATATATATATAATTGTGATGGGATTGCATGTGTATTGAATTCGGAGTAAGCGATAACGAGATTGGGATATCTCTTAACAAAAATCGGCCAATACAAGATAATTTTAAGGAAAGTAATTAATTTAGATAATATTTTTTTCTATCTAATCAACTTATTTGTCAGTCTATTAAATAGTATTAAAAAATTAAAATTAAGGGCTAAAATGGGTCTCATTAGTAGCACATTTATCCAAATCTAATCTCTTAAGAGTAAACAAGAATTTTCATGTAGGTCAATGGTTGATTTAAGTCGATTTCTATTGTTATGAATTAAATTTCATCTGTCAAATTTGAAATACATGGAAATGAGGTGAGTGTAAATTGGCTATACTCATAGTGACATGAGTAGACTATAAATATCTGTATCTGTCATATCCTACCTGCGCATAAAGCCAATTGAATGATATATATATATATATATCACAATGGTTTCATTCAATTGCTTTTTATAAATGCTATCCTTCACAACCATACAAGGATCCATAAATTTTGATAGTAAAAGGGCCAACATTTTGAAGAAATTCTCACTTAATTAACACCTACCTAATCACATGTGTTTGATACCCAAAAATACCACAAGGATAGCTTTTAGGAATCAAATGATCTTACTTAAAAAGTATGTTAAATTTTTTTTGAGTTATGACATTATTCTGAGATAATTATTAATTTTAACTATTTTATTTTGTCACCTCATCGATAAATCATGTTAAAAGAAATTTAGCTTTCCAAATCATTCAATTTCGAACTAAACTTGTTCATACAGCTCAATTTTTTCACTAATGTTACTATCAGTAGATTTACTACTTAAGTTTAAAGTTTAAACGAAATTAATTTTAGATAATGGTAAATTTTTTTCATGAACAAGATTTAAACCCTTTAATTTTTATTTATCATGTGCAAGATTAAAAAATGAATTATTTAGATCAAGCTTTCCTCGTCACATTGTCCTTATTTTGGATCAACCTTTAGTTTAAATATATATCAAATTAATTATTCATAATATTTATACTGATGATCTCTTTTAATATTTATGGTTTTTTCGTGATCCCTCGTACTGGGTTGATTACTTACACATCAATAAATACTTAAACAATCCATGGCGATTAACCAGCATACGAGGCTTGCAACGCCGCCACGTTTGCACCCTACTCGACCACCACGTTACCATACCCACCTGTTCATTCTTACTATTTAATTTGACGTCAAATTGATATTCTGTCGAACTTCCACCGAAAAACTATGCATGTTTGCTGCTCGATTTTACTGAATAAATGGCCCATCAATAATCGACATTCGCTCCTCAAGCTCTCAAAACTCTGTAATTCGGCTGCTCTCTTAACTCGTGGAAGATCGAGGATTCTGTCTGCATCTCAAGCTTCAATTGTTTTACAGAACCACTTTTCTTCATTTCTAAACCAAACCCACTTCAGATCTTCCATCGATAACGAAAGTTTGTGCCTTGAGTGTCCTTATCTAAGCCAAAATCGACAGCCTCTGTTTTACCCTTTACGATTAGAGCATACTATGGCGAGTGCGTCCAAGGGCGAGCCCAAATCCGTCCACGATTTTGTCGTGAAGGTTTGTCTTCACGAATTATGAAATTTTATGACCAATCATATTTCATTTTTCATTTCGTTTTGAGAGCGTCTGGTTGTAAGATTTGTGTTCCTTTTTTGTGTTCCAGGTATCTTTAATAAATTCATTTCTAAATCATAACGGTGACGTTTGAGATGCTTTCTTCTTCGCTCTAGTCATTTCTACCGAAGTCTAGGATTATTTGTTTGTGGTGGATTTAGGGTTTTCTGTGTTTAACGTTTTTGCCTGAGATTTCTTAAATTTGCCAAAAGCTGTGGGGTTTGTTAATGTTAATATTCATCTTGTTTAAATTAAAATCGAATGAAATAGAAGTGTTTACATAGTTTTGTTAGGTTTCTTATCAACTTCAGGAGTGGTAGGTCAAGTGTGAAAACCGGAGCTAGTAGAAGTTTCTATCAATTTCTTGTTGTCTTGCTGAAATTCTTGTCCATTTCTTGCTCCTGAAGTTTTTTACAAGAATAATTTGGACTTTGTCGATGGCATTGAGAAGTATGTAATTCTTCTAGTTGAACTGGTGGTGTTGTATTCTTTGATCTACTCGAGAATTACTTTTGCTCTTACAGAATTTCTGTAGTCTACATCTCCTCAATTATTTTGGCAAAAAGTTTACGTGTGTTGCTAAATTTCGTAGGATGCCCGTGGAAATGAGGTAGATCTTAGCCAATACAAGGGAAAGGTGCTACTCATTGTTAATGTCGCTTCACAGTGGTATAACTCAACTTGTGAAGTATTTTAGCATTTTAATTTGTTGGTCAGCTCTTAGGGCCTGTTTGGTAATAGAATTGAAATGGTATTCCACGTAGATTATCGTGCCCATTTGATGGAAATCTTTATATTCAATGATGAAATTTGGGAATTGAGCTCCTTAATTTTCTTGCTTTCATATCCCATGAGGTGGTAGGCATGAACATGAAGAACATAAATGAATATGTTAAGAGTTTAAACCACTATTTGCTATTCAATGAATCATTCCTTTTACATTTTTCCATTTGTGTTCATACCCATTCCTATAGCCGGCATTTCCCTAAGACAAATGGGATCTTGCTTACCAATGGCACAGATGATGTTTACCTTTGGAAAACATCTGCACTTATGCATTCCAACTTTAGTGCTATGCCAAGTAATTATGAGTTCCACCAAAAAAATAATCTGAAATTTTCCATATGACACTGTTTCTACCATAGCCCTCATTCTCATTTAGTCGATTTCTCCTTTTTTAACTGTTGCAGTGGCCTGACCAATTCAAACTATACAGAGTTGACTACATTGTATGAGAAGTACAAAAAACAGGGTGCGTTTCTGGTGTCTGCTTTCCTTCGATGTTGCAGCTTGCATTTGATGTGCATGATGTGAACGTGTAAGGATATGCTCATTCTTTGCTCGAGTGCAGGTATCGAGATCTTAGCATTTCCTTGCAACCAGTTTGGCGGTCAGGAGCCTGGGACTAATGACCAGATTGTTGAGTTTGCTTGCACTCGTTTTAAGGCTGAGTTTCCCATATTTGACAAGGTAAAATTGGTCTTGAAAATATTGCAAATAATATATCTTTACCATTGAATTTATTTGTATTGACCTATATGCTGTTGAAATTCACTTTCAAATGCTTCGGAATTATATGAGACTGATGATGGTTGCCTTGTATCTCATATTTTACTAGTCTTGAAAGCAGAGAACTTCGATCTCTTCTCTCACTAAGCAATGAAAGCATAAAAATCGTATCGGAATTTCTTCTTAGATTTTTCTGGAGCAGATTTTCTGTGCTCATGCAGAAACCTTCACTCCCTCCTTTCACATCTCTACCTTCATCTTTTCTTTTCCCCCGTATGTGATGGAGAAAAGTATGGGGGGTTGTTGGTTGCTCGCCGAAGCACCACCAGCATTGTAGTAGCTGTTCATATATTTGTTTGCTTGCTGCAATTCTTCCCATAAATTTTGGTGGAGAATTATCGGTGGTGTGGTCATGGGCTGTCTGCTTGCTCAAGCTAACCATTTGGGTTCAGTTCCTATCCAATTCCCCCTCCATCTTACTTGACATCCTCAAAGAAGGCAGCTTGATATACGAAACTCTCATAATGTGCGTGACCCAGGAATGGGGTTGGACCATTTTGAGAGGCTGTACCTTGTATTATGTGAAAAAACCATTTTCATGACTGTAACTATTAAGTCACGCAGCAATAACTTTATTGTTGCTGCGCTCCCAAAAAAATTGTAGGACAAAAATGTCCACAACCCGCAAAAAGACACATGGTGATCAGCAGGTTCTAGAATGGCGAGAAGTTCCTCATTTTCTGTTGTCTTATTCTCAACGACGCCAAGGCGTCTTTGTTTTGGGGTGTCCCTAATGGTCTTTCCTTCGGATTTAGGTCGATGTAAATGGCAGTTCTGCTGCTCCAATTTACAAGTATTTGAAGTCAAGCAAAGGTGGACTTTTCGGTGACGACATCAAATGGAATTTTACTAAGTTTCTGGTCGATAAAGATGGAAACATTGTCGATCGCTATGCACCCACAACATCCCCCCACAGCATTGAGGTAAATATATTGAATGGAAATCATGCTTGTTTATGTTCTCTGCTTCTCTGCTGTCAAGAATGTAGTGGCTGATGGGGACACACCCTTATGTTGTGATTGCAGAAGGATATAAAGCAACTGCTGGGGATCTCATAGAGAAACCTGCCAATGTCTTGTTTCCTTGAATGAATAAGAACCAGGTTGCTGTTTTTCTCTTATAATATGAGGAGTTTCATGTTGTCTGTATAAAAAATCTGCACCTGAGTTCATACTTGGAGCTGGTTGTTGAGATTTTATGGCAGGAAGCGCTGGGAATTCTCCCTGGCTAATGCTATAACATTTTGTTATTATTATCATTATTGACTCTTGACCCAATTTTTACATATTTTTTACGTATTAGATAATTTTATAATTTTCATAAAAACGAGGTTTTTTATTTTAAAAAAAAAAAAAAATTAGAACTGTTTAACGATATTGATATTTGTCTTTCCTTTCCTTTTTTTGCCATTCATTAAAGTATTTGAAAGAATAATTTTTTAAAAAAATCTTGTGTAGCCTTTTGTCCTCCTGCATTGGATGTTGATTGTCACAAAAGGAATAATTATTTTTTAAAATTACAATTGTTAATTTATCACAAAATAAATATATTTTTTTGCCTATTAATAAATTATAAATTTTAGTCAATATATTATTCTAGCCACGTGTCTTATAGTTTTCAAAATTGGCTTTAAGCCGTGTTTTCTTCCGTCCCGGCCCCTTGTGGGCTGTGGTCTTGCTGAGCTTGGTGCATTCACGGCTAGCTTGGTTCTGTTGATGGAAGACGAATGCTGTCAGTTACAGAAGCTGAGATAGGAGCCATGAGTAAGAAAGACTGCCGCATCTGGCAGAGAATACTCCTTTCGGTGGTTTGTCTGCTGCGATCACAATCGTGGAGCCATTGGAGTTTAATGTGTGTCTGCTTGTTTAGGTGCGTAGCCCTATTAGCCGAAAATTTAGACCCAATCAGAATCAAAATCGAATTCCATTGCATTATTAATTTATGGATATTTGTAGAATTACTCACTTAAATTTTTTTTTAAATTTTATTATCAATAAAATACTTATTTTAATATTTAACTACTTTATTATATGAAATAATTATTTTAAAAAAAATAAATATTTTTTTTAAATTAAGAAATAAAAAATGTAAATTTTATTTAGTATTTATTTATTTATTTATTATATCTAAGAAATAAATATTTCTAAAAACATTACAATTTTATCCATATTTTTAACGTTCCATTAATTGAAACCCTGGACTTCTCTTGCTTCTGTCACTCTTCAAAGCTCTATTCGTTCTCCATCCTTATTCAAAAGCCTATAGCTCTCTCCTCCATTATTTATTTAAAATCTAGGCCTACAACTGAGAC
>JAOVVI020008445.1:0-14184 GCA_028571085.2 Nepenthes alata
GAGAAAGCATGTTCAAATGGTAATTAAAGGTGCCAAAACATGACAAATGACAAATTGGTTCTTCTAAGTATTTCCTTCCTTTCACGCTTTTATATGGTTTCCCCCATCCCACTATCGTTTCTATTATGTATCTGTCTTCTGATAGTGATGTGTGTTTACACTTGCTGGGCGATAAGCTCACCCTTGCACTCTCTCTTTTCAGATGAAAATGCCCTGATGCCCGACGAGACCGAGTAGGACAAAGAAGCAAGATAGGCAACGTGGATTTTGAAGAGCCTCGAGGATCTAGCTTGATTATGTATGACATGGGAATTTTGTGGATGAATGGTTTTGATTCTTGTATACTATGATTGTCATGCTTCCGCAGTTTGTACTTCTGGTTATGCTTGGGTTCTTATAGTTGGCATCTTTACCTGAGCCGACGCCATACCTAAGTTATGACGCCGGTGCCACTACAGGGGTTTAGTGGATCTGAGATCCGGTGTATGACATTGAATGTATTTATAGATATTGTGCAGAGTTTCATACAGGTATTTATATTTTGGTAAACGTTCAAGTTACAAACAAAATTCTGCCCAATTTTTTACATAAATTTATAATATTAAATTATAATGATTTATTGACGGAAGGGTTATTTTAAAAGAAAAATAACCCGGTCCGTCACATAACCTGCAGAAGCATAATTTTTCTTTTTACCATCACATACATCGCATGTATTTCTATACAAAATCTACATGTGCATGAATATCCATAGATACAAATTCATATACAAAATCACATGTCCAGTCAAGTCTTTACATCAATTGGTTCTCCAAAAATAGATCCAAAATGCTTAAGTTCCTCAAAAGTCTTCAGGAATTGCTTTTGCTTACTCTTTCTCGTCGGGCACTAACTCTACAGTCTCATTTGGAGAGGAAAATAATAAAATAGTGAGTTGGGGCCCAACAAGGTACATACAGATATGCAGTAAAGCAGTGATGCAGAACAATCATGAAACTATGTAGAAAAGGAACAGTTAAACATAATATAACCTAGAAAACAAAGAAAGCATAATTTGATGATATTAAACTTAGAAATCATAAATTAGTAATCAGTATAATTTAGAAAGCAGAATCGAAAAACAGAGTTAGAAGCTTCTCTTATATCAGAGCATAACAGTAATCGGTACGAAACAGAAATCAGTATAGTAACGGTGGTACATAGTAAAGCAGTAACAGAACAGAACGGTGACATAACAGAATGGTAACAGACCCTGCCAGTATATCCTACTAGATGAGGGGGTAAATGATCGAGAATAGATTGTGTACATCTTATCATAATCCAAGGCTATAAACAGTAACAGAAAATCCCGTCTCACGGGAACAGTACAGGTGTACCTCAAGAAGGTAGGCCAGAATAGAACTTTTCTCCTGACCGTAACGCCCTAAGGAAGTGCAGATCACATATAACTCCATGGAGAGAGTTATCCTTGATCACCATCGTAAAGTTCTAAAGCATTCTGCAGAACCTAACCTGACTATAATCAATCTTGGGTCCTAAATAATAGTATCAAAAATAACTTCTTTATTGAAAGCCCTATTTCATAATAAGAGTTTCATAATCTCCTTTCAGTTAACTTCAGAACATTTAGAACATACAGTAACGGTCTAAAAACCCTTCAGTTTTACTTCAGAAGTGCATGGAAATTTATCGGTATAAATTCGTACAAATTTTCAAAAATAAATTATACCGACAGTTTCATTTCAGGACCAATTTACTTTTATGTAATAGGAGCTACGGTTAAAAATCATTAAAACCCCTTCATTTTCGTACCTAGGGCTTCGCCAAAACTTCCAGACTCAAAACGAACACTAAACATGTGTTTATTCATGAAATTAATGCCATAAATCCATACACATATACTAAATCATGCAATTTAACCAAAAATTACAAATATTTTCGAGTAAGAGTTTCATCACATGCTTCCGGTACCAAATTGAGCACTATTTACATGCTTGTTCATGAAATTTAAGCCAAATCTTGCAATAAATATTGGTAAACACAAAATCTAACCGAACGATCGAGGGAAACATGCTTCATTTACTTTAAACATGCAACAATAACATTTAGAGCACTTTAATCACTTTTAAAGCATGAGGAAATGGAAAAAATGAAAAACAACGTCCGAAGTACACTTGCCTTAACCCGATCTACAGTTATTTTTACCCTGGGTGGATTGGAACAAGTGATTTCCCCTTTCTCTTCTTCTCTTCTTCATCTTCTTCGTTCGTGCTCTGCACTCTTTCCCACTTTCCTTTTTCCCTTCATTTTATAACAAAAACGAAGTGAGAACGCAAGAAAAAGTTGGGGCTGCACTAGAGCATGTGTCGAGCGCGCTACATTCTACCAGCGCTTGCCTCGAGCGCCCAGCAGGCGCGCAGCGAGCACGGAGTTTCTGCTAGGGGCTTGCTCAAGCACGCTTAGCGCACGGCGAATGGGTAGCCACTGGATTTTTGAGCTCGCTGCCGTGCCTTGGGCGCACGATAGGCGCCACTCAGCTGCTTGCTGAACTCAGGTATTTCTCTAACATTTTACTTTCAACCATCATTTTTCAATGCATACTTGGCCTCTTAATGATCATCATCATTTTAATTACTCCAAATTATTATGTTTTTGGTTCCGGGGCCTGACACTCTCCCCCACTTAAAGAAATTTTGTCCTCAAAATTAAAAAAAACTACATACTTAAAAAAAACAAGTGGGGATATTTGCTTTAGATTTCCTCTTTGCGCTCCTAAGTGGCCTCCTCCGGGGAATAATTTCTCCAAAGTATCTTCACCACGGGAATGGTCTTCATACACAACCTCTTATCCTTTCAATCTAGAATATGCACTGGTTCCTCAATGTAGGACAAATCCTTGTCAATAGCCAAGGATCCGTAGTCAATCAAATGTGTAGGATCGTGGATGTACTTTAGAGGCATCGATACATGAAATACATCATGTACGTGAGTCAGACTAGGTGGTAACGCCAACCTATAGGATACCTCTCCAATCCTTTCTAGAATCTCAAAAGGACCAATGAACCGCGGCTTCAATTTTCCCTTTAATCTAAACCAGAGCGTGCCCTTGGACGGTGAGACCTTCAGAAATATAAGATCTCCTACCTCAAAGCTAAATTCTATCCTTCTCCTATCCTTATAGCTTTTCTGTCGGCTCTGAGCAATCTTGAAGTTATCATGGATCAGTTTAATCTTCTCTGCCATTTCTATCACAATCTCCAGGTCCAAAATTATTTTATCTCTAGTCTCCTCCTAGTAAATCGATGACCTACATTTTCTCCCACACAATGCCTCAAAAGGTGCCATGCCGATGCTAGCTTAATAGTTGTTATTATAAGAAAATTTAACTACTGCAAGATAAGCGTCCCAAGTTCCTTTCATCTCCAAAATAGAGGCCCTTATCATATCCTCAAGAATCTGAATGGTACGCTTAGATTGACCGTCAGTATGGGGGTGATACACAGTACTAAATTTTAACTCTGTCCCCAACTCCTTATGCAAGCTCTCCTAAAACCTCGTGCAACAAAATGTTGATCTCTATTAGACACAATGGAGGCAGGAACTCCAGGAAGCCTCACGACCTTATTCACATACAACTGAGCCAACCTATCATGTGAATAGGTCTTCCTGATCGCCAAAAAGTGGACAGATTTTGTCAGCCGATCAACTATAACCCAAACAGTGTCATGATTCTAGGAGTCCTCGGTAAACCCAATACAAAGTCGATAGCAATGTCTTCTCATTTCAGGGTTGGGATTGGCATAGGTTGTAACAATCTAGAAGTATTCCTCCTCTCAGCTTTTAGCTGCTGACATACCAGGCATCTCTTGACATAAGCCATGATATCTCTTTTCATATTACTCCACACATAAGGTTTTCTTCTGGTCCTGATACATTTTATTCATCCTAGGGTAAATTATATATCAGGATCGATGAGCTTCCTTTAAAATCTTCTCCATTAATCCTTTATCATTCGGTACACATAATCGGTCTCTAAACCTCAATACTCTATCAGTCCGAACGTTAAAATCAGCTCGGGATTCCTTACTCAGATCACTAACAACATCCATAAGGAACAGATCATTCACTTGCTTCTCTTTAATTTCATCGACTACTTATGGTTGGATCTGAATGTACGACAGGATCAATCTATCACCTTTGGCATAACGTTGGATATCACATTATTTCAGGTAATCCAACATCTCCATCTGCTTGATCTGTAAGTGCGCCACATACCTGGATTAGTGACTCAATGCGTCCATAACTACGTTGGCCTTCCCTTGCTTATACTGTATATCACAGTTGTAATCCTTCAAAAAATCAAGCCATCTCCTTTGCCTCATGTTAAGTTCCTTTTGTGAAAATAGGTACTTCAAACTCTTATGATCGGAGTACACAAAGAACTTTTTACTATACAAATAATGTCTCCAAATTTCTAAGGCAAAGACAAATGCAACAAGCTCCAGATTATGAGTAGGATAGTTCTTCTCATGAACTTTCAGTTGCCTAGATCCATAAGCTACAACTTTACCATGCTACATCAATACACATCCTAGACCCACCTTAGAGGTGTCACAGTACACCTCAAAGTCAACTGAACCCTCTAAAATAATCAACACTGGGGTGGTAGTCAAGGGATCCTTTAGCTCCTGGAAGCTCAAATCACACTCCTCAGTCCACACAAATTTAGCCTCCTTCAGCAATTGAGTAAAAGGCATAGCAATCTGAGAAAATTTCTCTACAAAATGTTTGTAGTATCCCGCCATGCCCAGAAAGCTCCTAACCTCAGTCACAGAAGCCGGCCTGCTCCAGTTTGTAACAGCCTCTACTTTTCTAGGATCCATAGAAATACCACTACCGTAAATCACATGTCCCAAAAACATCACCCTATCAAGCCAGAATTCACATTTACTCAGTTTGGCATATAGGTTCTCCTCGCGGAGCACTTAAAGTACTATTCTTAAATGAATCTTGTGTTTCTCATAATCCTTTGAATAAATCAGGATATCATCAATGAACACCACCACAAATTTATCCAAGTACGGCCTAAACACCCTATTCATCAGATCCATAAAAGTAACTGGAGCATTTGTAAGGCCAAAAGGCATAATAAAGAACTCATAATGGCCATAACGTGTCCGAAAAAAAGTCCTGGCCACATCTTTCAGCCTAATCCTCAATTGATAATAATCGGACCTCAAATCGATCTTCGAGAACACCCGGGATCCTAACAGCTGATCAAATAAGTATCAATATGCGATAGAGGGTATTTATTTTTAATCGTGATTTTATTCAACTCATGATAATCAACACATAACCGCAAAGACCCATCTTTCTTCCTCACGGACAATACCGGCGTAACCCAAGAAGATACACTATGTCTGATAAAGCCCTTGTCTAACAGCTCCTGTAATTGTAATTTCAACTCCTTCAATTCAGCCGGAGCCATACGATAGGGGGCCTTAGAACTAAATTAACACCAGGAATAATAGCAATTTCAAACTCAATTTCTCGATGTAGAGGTAATCCAGGTAACTCCTTTGGAAATACATCCTCAAAGTCACAAACAACCAGGATGTCCTTAGCTTGCACACTATGACTCCCAGTAGTGTAGGCATATGCCAAGTAAGCTTTACATTCACTTTTGATCAAATGCTTGGCATGTAAAGTAGAGATTAATATAGGCACGCCCTTTTTCTTAATGCCCTGAAAGAAAAAGGGCTCTATTCTGGAAATATTAAAATAAACCCTCTTCAAAAAATAGTCAATACTAGCATGATATTTGGCCAGCTAGTCTATTCCTAAAATCACATCACAATCACCCATGTTCAATAATACCAAGTTCACAACCAAACAGTTCCCATTCATTTAAACTATGCATCCCGGATACATGACATTCGTAATCACAGGGGACCCAGTGGGAGTACATACAGACTGTTCACAATCAAGAATACACGGTGGAGATATAATGCAGTATGCAAGTCGCGGAGAAACAAAGGAATAGGTAGATCCCGAGTCAAACAATATAGATGCAGAAACTCCATAAATAGAAAGAGTACCTTCCACGACATTCAAAGATGCCTCTGGGTCCTGCACAGTCACCATGAAAGCTTTTGCAAAGACAGTAGGCTTCTTTCCTTCTAACCTCCGAGGTAGTGGACAGTCCTTGATCAAGTGGCCCTACTACCCACATCTGAAACATGCTCCCGATATCTTACGGCATGCTTGCCCCGGATGTCTCCTCCCATAGAAAGTGCAATCTTTAGCCAACACTCTAGAACAAGTTACTGATTGAGCTGGTTCAATCACTCTTTCCCTTGTCAGCTGTCCTAGTCCTCTTGGACGGTCTAGAAGATCCCGCAGCAGATTCGGTACTAACTCCCGATCGGCTAGCGGTCCTCTTTGCATAGAATCTCTCTGTCTCTGCTTCTTTCTCATAAATCACCACTCTGTCTAGAATCTTAACATAAGTCTGGAGCATTAAGATCGATAGCGGCTTCCTATTGTCATCCCGTAATCCTTGTTGGAACTTCTTCACCTTTCTCTACTCATCCTCTACATAGAAGGGCACAAAATGGGACAACTCAGTAAATCCGACATCATACTCCTTCACCGTCAAGTTTCCTTGTCTCAACCTCATATATTCCTGCTCCTTCTGATCTCAGAAGCTAGATGGGAAGTACTTCTCCATAAAAGCATCCTCAAACATCTCCTAAGTGATGATATCATCGGGCACTCCCATCGCCCTCTTCTGCATGCTCCACCAACTATCAGCTTCACCTTCCAGTTTATACACCACGAAGATGACCTTCTCCCAATTGGTACACCCAATCACAGTGAATATCTTCTTCATCCTCTTTAACCACATATCTGCTTTCATCAAATTAGGCTTCCCTAGGAAGCCCAGTGCTCGCTCTGTTGTGAATCTGTCATATGTCGTTGGACCAAAAAATGTCAGAGCTGGCTCGGGTGTAGGAATCGGAGCCATGTGTCTCTGCTTAATAGATTCTACCACATTGGTCATCCTCTCCAACAGATCAATGTAAGCAGCCTCTTTATCATAGGGCATACCATTGCCACCACGATCATTTCTTCTACCCCTTCTAATTTCCATCCTATAATCAAGATAAACACAATGTTATAAGGACAAGGATTCAATGGAATGAGAAAATAATATTCAATAGTTTAAGGAAATTTAAACCTAGCCTAAGAATCAATCTCTTAAGGGTCCTAGTTGCCTTAACTTTCTCAACCAAGAAAGAGATTCAAACCTATGCTTTCACTTTTCGATCAATCAATTCCTAAGGCATCTCAAGTCTCCGATACCAATTGTGAAGGAATGGATTTTTTCTTCTCAGAAGCTTCCGTCAAGAGAGAAACAGGATGGACTAAAATATAAGGTAAGACTTATGTAAAAATTTTAACTGGGTCTCCTTTATAACTGGATGAAAATCAAAAAATATAACCTGTATGATCAACTATTACAAGCACACAACTATCGATTATACCACAATTCTTCCTACAATATGCATGCATAGGATCACATGTGCCATCCATGGCATAATTCTATAAAATCATTAACTACACTAACAGTTCATAAATGAGATGTCGTCTAGGACCAGCACATAATAACCAAAAGTTTAGTGTGGAAGCTAAACTATTAACCTGCAGAAGCATAGTTTTCCTTTTTACTATCACATACATCGCATGTATTTCTATACAAAATCCACGTGTGCACGAATATCTATAGATAC
This sequence comes from Nepenthes alata, assembly GCA_028571085.2. Lineage (NCBI taxonomy): Eukaryota > Viridiplantae > Streptophyta > Magnoliopsida > Caryophyllales > Nepenthaceae > Nepenthes > Nepenthes alata. Next base: position 7,794 of record JAOVVI020008445.1, read on the forward strand.
AAATCCATATAATAAAACACATGTCCAGTCAAGTCTTTACCTCTAACTGGTTCTCCGAAAATAAATCTAAAATGCTTCAAGTCCTCAAAAGTCTTCAGGAATTGCTTTTGGTCACCCTTTCTCGGCAGGCACTAACACTATAGTCTCATCTGGAGGGGGGATAACAATAAAATAGTGAGTCGGGGTCCAGCAAGATACATATAGATATGCAGTAAAGCTATGATGTAGAACAATCATGAAATTATGTAGAAACAGAATGATTAAACAAAATATAACCAAGAAAATAGAGAAAGCATAATTTGATGATATTAAACTCAGAAATCAGTAATCAGTAATCAGTATAATTTAGAAAGCGGAATCAAAAAATAGAGACAGAAGCATCTCTCTTATATCAGAACAGAACCATAATCAGTACGTAACAAAAATCAGTACAATAACGGTGGTACAGAACAGAGCAGTAACAAAAAAGAACGGTGACATAACATAATGGTAATAGACCCTGCTAGTATATCCTACTAGTTGAGGGGGCAAATGATCAAGGATAGATTGTGTATATTTCCTTACAATGCAAGGCTATAAACAGTAACATAAAATATCGTCTCATGGGAACAGTACAGGTGTGCCTCCCGAAGGTAGGCCAGAATAGAACTTTCCTCCTGACCATAACTCCCTAAGGAAGGGCGGACCACATATAACTCCATGGAAAGAGTTATCCTCGATCATCATCATAAAGTTCAAAGGTATGTCGGAGAACTTAACCTGACTTTAATAAGTCCTGGATCCTAAATAACAGTATCAGAAATAACCTCTTTATTGAAAGCCCTCTTTCTTAATCAGAGCTTCACAATTTCCTTTCAGTTAACTTCAGAACGTTCAGAACATACAGTAACGGTCAAAAAACCCTTCAGTTTTACTTCAGAAGTGCATGGAAATTTATCGGTATAAGTCCTTATAAATTTTTAAAAACAAATTATACCGGGAGCTTCATTTCAGTGCCAATTTACTTTCATATAATAGGTGCTATAGTTAAAAATCATAAAAACCCCTTCATTTTCGTACCTAGGACTTCGCCAAAACTTTCGGACTCAAAACGAACACTAAACATGTGTTTATTCATGAAATTAATGCCATAAATCCATACACATATACTAAATCATGTAATTTAACCAAAAAACCCAAATATTTTCGAGTTAGGGTTTCAACAAATGCTTCCGGAACCAAATCGAACACTATTTACATGCTTGTTCATGAAATCGAAGCCAAGTCTTGCAATAAACATTGATAAACACAAAATCTAACCGAACAATTGAGAGAAACATGCTTCATTTACTTTAAACCAACAACAATAACATTTAGAGAACTTTCATCACTTTTAAAGAAAGAGGAAACGGTAAAAATGAAAAACAACGTCCGAAGTACACTTGTTTTAACCCGATCTACCGTTATTTTTACTCAGGGTGGATCGAAACGTGTGATTTCCCCTTTCTCCTCATCTCTTCTTCCTCTTTTTCATTTGTACTCTTCTCTCTCTCTCCCACTTTCCTTTTCCCTTCATTTTATAACAAAAATAAAGTCAGAACCCGGGCAAAAGTCGAGGCTTCACTTGAGCGCATGTCGAGCGTGCGGCGAGTGTGCTACATTCTACTAGTGCTCACCTCGACCACCCAGCAAGCGCGTGCCGAGCGGGTAGCCACTAGATTTCTGCACTCACTGCCGCGCCTCGAGTGCACGGCAGGTGCCACTCGTATGCTTGCTGAACTTGGGTATTTTTTCTACTTTTTACTTTTTACCATCATTTTTCAATGCATGCTTGGCCTCTTAATGATCATCATCATTTTAATTACTCCCAATTATCATGTTCTTGGTTTTAGAGCTCACAAACATGGTTATTCATCTTTGTGGACATAGGCTAGTAGACCCTACCAGCCATATTTCAGCATCGGCAGAACTAGTAAGCTGATTCTTCAGCTGAGTTTGGGTTCAATTTTGAACCCTTTCTTGAATGCTTCAGAGGCTCAAATTTTTTCACTTTTACTTCATTAAATAAGGATCATTTTACCAATTTCTGTTGTTCGCTAATCCGGCCATTTAGTGGTCGATATGAAGCAAACATCAGGAACTACCACAACAAAACCTGATTTCGGACACTATCATGTGTCCAGGAACGGTTCACCCATTTTTAATTTTTTTTCTTCCAACTCCTCATGAATTTATGATAACTAAGGAAGCGTATGAAAGTATTGGATCAACAATACTCAAGCGAAATTATCCAAAAGTTTCTCAACAATCAAGGAAAGGGTCGAAGTACACTTGCCGATTTATTCAGTTGGACTTCTCCTTGCTGCCTCTTGGTTTCCTTCCACTTTTCCCTTACTTTACCACCAATTTTTTTGTGCTTCACAATCTCTGCTCTCTTCCCTTCTTCTACCCTATTCATGCCTTAAATAAATTGACTCATCTTATCCCGTAAACCCTCATGTCATTCCTCCAATTTCTGTATGCAGCAGCAGCTTGGTGGTTGCATTAGATTTCAACCAGTGTTTAGCTAATTCATCATCCCTTTGTTTGGAAATATTGAGGGTACAATCTAGGGCTAGTATTTAGTATTATATGTGGCCAAACTTATCCTAATTAAGTTGCTCAAAGAGCTACTTAAATGATAGGGAAACTTTCCTGCTGGTGCAGCCAAGAGGTGCTGTGCATCAGCAGCCTAGCTGCTCATGGATGTCACCTTTATGCCTCTTTTTCCTATTTTACCTATTAATGTATAATGTGTCCTTAATTTACTATATTTTATACTTACTATAGTCCAACATGGAGTAAAAAATTCCACCTAATTTTCCCGTTGGTACAACTGACAAATCAAATTTGTCCAAGTCCTCCTTGTTGCTAAATTTTCCCCTACCATCATCTAGCTGCTGCTGTGGGGTTTTGAGGGTCATTTTGGTTCTCTTAATTTTTCTAAGTGTTGGCAGGGTCTTATACACATAATAATCCATGTATGTGACCAATTTTTCCATAGAAATTTGACAAAAATGGCTATGCCAATAGAAGTTTTTGTCAACCGAAGTGAAAATTTCCATTTTGCTTACTATCCTGAAGGATTTAATTTAAGGTATTTGGGTATGCGTTGGTAAGAATTTTAGGACATGGAAAGTTAGTATAGACACTAATGATCGTCTAGTATTAATTTTGTCCCAAAGCAAATTTCTTATCATCTCCCAATTTGCATCCCTGGCTTTCGTGTTTGAAGAGAAATTTAAAAGACTGGGTGTCAGGGTTTTGGGAAACGAATACATGAAAAGTTAGTCTACTTGTAAATAATCAACTTGGATTATTTAACTAAAAATTTGGATTACCTAACACATCCCGAATTAATTCCACGATTTTAGTTTCAAAAGTTAAATTAAAAGATTCGGGTTTGAGTATACAAAAAAAAACTATGACATATATTTGTCAAAGACTATTATAAATTAATTTTATCATAATCTGAATTACATAAGTCATCCCGAATTACATTCCTGATTTACGGGATTGTGATCTTTACAAAAATGATCGGCGTGCCTTGTAACAAAAGTGACCAGTATGAATGAAGGGTAAAATGACCGATATGGATTTGCATAAAATGGCCGATTTGGATAACATAACCAGTATGGGTGAAATTACTGGAATTGTCAATTTACCATAGTAGAAAGATGACAAAGTGGAATAATTACCAGTCAAGAGAGTTGACTAGAATAGATTGAGAAGCAAGAAAACATTCACCGGATTGTAAGAGTTGACCGGATTTGCTTATGGGTCAATTTTGATCTGAGGCCAAAATAGCCAATTCGGAGTAAGTGAACCGCTCCAACCTGCTTCCACCTACTCGAATGAACTGGAATTCTTTGAAACTTTCTAGAAAAAAATTGAGAAAAATATTTGAAGTAGATAACTTGCCTCCACCTACTCCCACCTACCCCATTGCCTATAAATATTGAGTCTGGCAGTTTAGGAGAAAAAGTTTAGAAGCTGGGAGAAAAAGAGGCATGAAGGAAATGAAGAAGGCAAAGGAAACACAGAAGAAGAAATGAACGAAGAAAACATCACGCCAGAATTGAGTAAGAAATTTACAGGAAAGGCTATGGCAAGTGTATCCTACGTTTTTGATAAATTCATAATTAAAGTCTGTTTGGTACTATTGTTTTCTTGCTCTCTCTCTATTATGTATCTACGTGAAGCATGATAAGGTAATTGCTTTCTACATGTTGTTAATGTTTATGAATGTATCATTGAATAACTTCGATCATTGGCATTAAGGAAGAACTTCAATTATTAGCATATAAAAGAAGTCTGGTTAGTTGTATGTCTAAAGAAGTCCAGTAATTGTATGACTAAAGAAGTCCGGCATTTGCATGTTTAAGAACTTTGGACCTCGATGCATTATGAACTTCGGACGATGCTCTTTAAACATTGGATTTTCAAAAGATCATGATTTACAAAAATAGATTTTGACAGCTAAGAGATGCAGGCATAAAATTTAACTGTTATTTGAGATATGTTGGTCAAGAGTTATGGACCTTAAATATTTTTGTTTTGTTGGTCAAGAGTTACGGGCCTTAAATTTATCTATTTTAGGTTGGTTAAGAGTTACGAACCTTAAATGTAGCCGTTTTGAGTTGGTCAAGAGCTACGTACCTTAAATGTAGCCATTTTGATTGGTCAAGAGCTACGATCCTTAAATGTAGCCATTTATGGGATATGATGGTCAAGACCTACAAACCTTAAATGTAGCTGTTATTGGAGATATGTTGGTCATGAGCTACAGACTTTAATTGTTGCCGTTTTGATTAGTTAAGAGTTACGGACCTTAAAAGTAGCCATTTTGATTGGTCAAGAGTTACAGACATTAAATGCACCCAGTTTTTAACATTTGGTTTTGATCAGTTTTTGACAAAAACTAGTTTTGGAAGTGAAACATGCTTTGGTAACCATTTCTCATGCAAATGACTTTGGCTCATGTATTATGTTTTGATGAAAAGGACTCTAGCCCATGCTTTATGGTCTGTATGCATTCTGTTCTCATTCGGATATATATGCATATGGGTACATTAATGGGCTTCTGGTCACCTTTTTGTTGTTTTCTAACTTTCAAACGAAAAATGATTTAAGCCGAATGAGAACAAAGAAGGCAAGACGGACTAGCTAGTGAGTAAGAAAGATCCAAAATTTTGAAGCAATATGGACCGATCATTATGTATGAAAATTTAGATATTCTAGAAGCCTTATGTATAATGACCCTACTGTATAAATAAAAGGATACTTAGATGGTTCTGCTTAATTTTACAGTTTGAATAATTTTGGGTTCCTAGTGGCATCTCATGTGTCTTGGCCAACCAACACTGATTCTTGGCTAGCCAAGATGAGGCCAAACAAGTTGAAGCTGACTCACCATTTGCGATCTTGTATGTGTAAAGAAAAGAATTTTTTTATGCCATAAATTTATTTTCTTTTGTCTCAGAACTTATGATGGAGACGTTAAGTATGATTTTGACAGCGATCATATATGAAGAAAATATGACCGGGCCATCACAGTTGGTATCAGAGAAAATAGATGCCTTATGTTTGATCTGAATTTATGTGGAAGCTTTGGGTAGAATAAGTTTGAACAAATGGGTAGATCAAGGTATAAGTTAGATTGGTTAGAGTTAACCATTGTAGTCCGGCAAAATAGGCTAGCACTAAGTAGGATCAGGACGTTGCGTCTAGAAAGTTTCGTATCCTAGTTAATACTAGGATCTGATCATGATCTAACTGAGTTAATTTTGTTTCAAAAGTTGGAGTGTTAGCTTAAATAATGGAAGACGGCAGAACTTGGAAACATAGCCTTAGGTTATAAGGTTTGATTTGGGAAATCTTATTTGAAATCTCCTTCGAGGTTAGCAGTTCTAGGATGATTGAATTGCCACTAATCAAGGTTGTTTGGGATAATGACTATTATTCGAACATATGGATGGCCCTTTTGAGGCTTATTATGGATGAATATTAATTTATTGAATGTCTGGGCAAATGGATATGATGCCAGGAGAAGGATTTTGTTGGACTATGTGAAGATGATCGGTCATAGGCAAAATATGGAGAGTCCTTTGAATGACTATGTTGGAATGATCAATCTGATCAATATTTGGGATAGTGATGCAGTTGGACTTGAGATAATAGAGAAAGCATTTTGGTTGATGAAATCTAGTTGGCTACCTATAAGTTGAGTATGAGCCAAGCTGATTGTGACGGAACGTATTTATATTTTGTTTTCCTCAAAAGCTTCCGTCAAAAATAAGAACACCATTAACGGTTTGTACATAAGGCAAGACTTCTGCAGAAATTTTGGCAGAGTCTCCTTTGTAACCGGATG
>JAOVVI020008447.1:0-14182 GCA_028571085.2 Nepenthes alata
CAGCGAATGGGCCCGCCTTCTCCGCCAGACTGTTGACCGCTCTTGTTGGGCATCCGTTGACTTTTATTTTGGGCCAGTCCATTATTGGTGTACCCATCAGTTTTTTTATTTTTAAATAAATAATTATATTTTAATTATTTAAAAATAATTAATTAGAACTAATTTTTAATTTATTCATAGTTTAATTATACTTATTATTTAAAAATAAATAAATAAAATATAAATAGTTTAATTATAATCATTTATTTAATAATAAATAATTAAAATATAAATAATTAAATTTTAAATTATTTATTTAATTTTGATTTTTTAAACATTATAAATTTATATATGAATGTCTTTGTATGGGGGTTAGTTGCTTCACCGGATTGTCAAGGTTAAGCCTCCTCTTTCTGTTTCGGTTGCTGCTGCAATTGATAACCATTGGCCGAACTCGTATGCGTGGCGCGGGTGCCTCTCCCGGTAGCTTCCTCACCCCGTGAACCCTAGACACTAGTGATTCTTTATGCAAAGTAATCGGAAGACAGAATAGCAACTGGAATTACTTGCACAGAGAGAAGACACTCGATTGGAACTCTCCATCGCTCGAAATCCAGTAAATTCAAATCGACTTCGGTAGCGCATAAAAGTTGCCATAGTTATTAATAATCAACTGCAAAATTAGAATTATGTTGCAAAGCAAGTCCTTCGTGAAGAAGACAAAGGGTGGCAAAGTTGTCAAGGTTTCTTCATTCTATTGAAAATAAGCCCTAGGCCTAAAATTGCTGATTTAAGTTCCTGAAGCATAGTTTTTAACTAATACGTGGTTGCACAGGTTGTTCGGGAGCATTATCTCAGAGATGATATCTATTGCGGAGCTTCGGTTTGCAAAGTTTGTGATTCTTCGGTAGCTCGTTTGAGCGCAACATCGTCTACAATTCTCGTTGTTGACACTAATGTCGTCCTCCATCAGGCAGATATCCAAAAAAAATTGCACCTTTAAGATGCTATTCCACAGTTAGTTTTGAATTCTTTTCATGATTTTGGTTGTGCATTTCAGATTGATTTACTCGAGAATCCAGCGATTGACGATGTGGTAGTTCTGTCAGTGGTGTTGGAGGAGGTTAAAAATAAGAACATTTCGGTTTATAACAGGCTTAGGGCTCTTTGCGGCAACTCTGTAAGGAGTTTTTTTGTTTTCTCCAACGAACATCATAAGTAAGTTTGTTTGTTTGTTTTTTTTTTTTTCAAAAAATAAATATAATAGTGCATTCCTGTTATTTTTTGACGTAGAATGTTAGTCTATGAATGGGCTGCTACTGATCTGATGATTGTTTTTGGGCTGCTTTGATCGGTTATCGTGATGGTAATAAATAATGTTACGTTGGGAATAATAATCAATCATTAAGGTCTCCTGGGAATGAATTATCATTAATAACACTTGGTATTATAGTGTGCTCTTCCAATTTTTGATTTTCTTAAATAAACGAAGTCATTCATCTGTCTGCAAATTATGATAATCAGTAGTACAGTTTCTGTCATGCTTTTATTAAAACAGCCAAAGCATTTCTTAGTTTCCAATATCATTGTAGCTGGTGCAATGTGATCCTGACTAGGTCGTTACATCTGTATTGTGGAGATTGGTTTTCTATTATTGGCTTGTTGACTTCTCCTGGTATGTGCATCTTTTATGTATTTTATTGTTTTTGTAGGGATACCTATGTCAAAGCCATGGTTGGTGAAAGTCCCAATGATCGAAATGATAGAGGTGTGCCTTCTGTCTTGCTCAACTTGATATGTTTTGAGGAAAATACGTTTGCGACTTGGCATTTGAATAAAATGTTCATTTCATATACCATCTGAATTCAAATTTATATTGGTTCCATATAAACTTTTATGATGAAAATAGATAGATGTTGCCCCCCCTTGAAAATTAAGAGTACAGGTTTAGTTTGGAAAGCAAGAGAAGGACATGGGGTGCTCATAACTTGCCTCTCCCTACTAACAACATTTTCATGTCCACCATCATTGTTTCATTCATTGTGTCTTGGGAGGCAAAATTATGGTGGTACTTGTACAGGTGGTTTGCGTACATATGATATGGACGTATATGAAGTTGCCATTGAGAACTAGGAAAGTTCAATCTCAAATGGAGCATGACCTATTTAATCATTTATTGGTTACTTAGGGACATCTGAAACCATGGGATGATGATGATGGGTTGGAGGTGGAAAACATTGTTTTAAGTGGTCTAATGATCTTCTTCCTGCTGCAGAAAGTCTGACTTTGTGTCCAATTTATTTGTCATTCTTTCCAGCTATTATGTTATTTTTCTTGTGTGTGTGGTTCTTCTACTATATGTAGCATAACTTGTGTTAGAGCTGTCCTTTGAAAATTTTCTTTTGGAATGATGAATAAAAGGGTGCTTAATATTCTACTGCTGAGATATTTTGGGACATTTTAGGGCCATTAGTGGTGATACTTGGTCGATATTGAGGATATAGTTTCTGTGACATAATAATCTACTTGGAAGCTGCTGACATACATTGGGATGGTTGGAGGCCAACTTGTGAACTTGTGACTCTGGATTGGAGGTGGATGAGATATGGTTTTGGTGACCTGAAAATCCACTTCCATTACAGAATCTCTCATTTTCTTGCCAAATTGTTTTTAATTCTAAGTATCTATAAATTTATTGTCCTGTCTGTGTGTGCACGTGCCTGTTTCCTTTGTCTACTCTCCTGTAACTTGATATCATTTTATCGTCATTGCATGTGCTGCTGTTCAAATTCTGACATGGATAGTTCTGCAGCTATTAGGGTGGCAACTCAGTGGTATCAGAACCATCTTGGTGCTGTTGTACGAGTCTTACTAATAACAAATGATAGGGAGAATAAGAGGAAGGCCAATGAGGAGGGTGTTTCTGCCGAGACAGGTAATCCTTACTATTTTCTTTTCCTTTCTATGCTTAGGTTAGAATGTCCTCAATCCTGAGCCCATGGCTGGAATTGGAACGACTATGTTTTTTTGTCTTTAGAAATTAATGATTGCCCTTTTCATGGATGCTTTCATTTTTGGCGCCACAATTTGCTATTCCCTTAGTGAATTGTGATTTGGTTCCATTGTTCTGAATTATCGACTTGTAGAGATTTGGAACATTAAATTTATGCATTGTCCTGAATTAGGTAGCTCTAGCGATTTCGAACACTGAATTTATTGTTAGACCAAATATGTCTAAGAAAATGTAGTCACTGTAATTATTACAAGTTATTGATCTTGATGCATAATATTGTGTTGTAGGGTATTAGCAATTTAGCACGCTTTTACAGTTCTTTTGATGTCTTAGTTGCCTCTTGGTCACATTTTATTACTAATATTATTGTGAAAACTTTAAGAACGATGTACTGGAACGATCCATGTTCCGGATAACTAGACATTCATATTAGCTTTGACTATTTGATCGTAGTAGTGATTGATTCTTGAAGCTGCTGAAAGTGGGCAATTTTGTTTCAGTTGAGTCATACGTGAAGTCGCTTGGTCAACCAGAATTGCTTGACCTGCTTGTACAACCTGCCTCTGAGGATGTGGCAATGGAGGATGCTGAAGACATCAGGCCTTCGAAAAGGAAAATCATTTACAGTGAGGTAAGTCTTGCTAGCAATGCAAAGAAGTGTGTATTGGCAACTTACTGTTTGACTTGTGTTAGCCTTTGGCTCTTTCTACATCATGAATCTGTGGCTGCACTATGTTGTCCCTTTATTCCGGTGCAGCATAAGCCAATGTCGGAGATCACTTCTGGTTTACATCGTGGAATTTACCATCAAGGGAAGCTTCGAGTTAACCGTTACAATTCACTGGAAGCATATGTTGGAAGTGAGAGCATTGGTGATGAAATTATTATATATGGGCGTGCAAACATGAATAGAGCTTTTGATGGGGATATAGTGGCTTTGGAGCTTTTGGCTCAGGATCAATGGCATGAGGAAGCGGCCTTATCCATCGCAGATGGAGGTAGTTTGACCTGTCACTGTAGTGCTTTTTGAAGCACTTCTATTGCTGTGTGTGAGTATGTTCCTTCAAGTATAGTCTCTGATTTACTACCTAGATGAATGCAAAGGTGTGTAGATCTTAGAGTCAATGGCTTATAAGAAGAAATATGATGGTTTTGGTTTAGGCAATTAAATGAAAAGAAGAAAACTGAAATGTTGGTGCTCCAAGGATGGTAAGGGATTTTATGTCCTGAGTTATTTTATCGATAAAGAGAAGTTTATTTATCTTTTTCAATGAAGAAACAAAGAAAACTAGGCGAGGACAGAAATCCTCTTAGAAATAGTGGATGTAAAAATTAGTAAGAAATTTGAGATCTCTTATTCATGAAACCCTTCTTTCATTTTTCTTTGTCATAATTTATCCAAGCCTTCAAATTGTATTTCCTTCCCTTCTTTTTCTCTCTCAAATGTCCTCGCTGGTTTACAAAATCTTTTCCTTTCCACTAGATGCATTTAATTTAGGCTCATCCATTTAATAAAACCTGTATACAATCATCCTCCATCTGACTCCCTAATGACTGCTTTTGTTCATGCTGCTTAGTTGGCAGTAAAATGTCATCTCTTTATTTCCTAAGTTTTGTGTAGGATATAAAGGGCGACCCAGGTCACAGGACTTTTGTATTGTGGGGTATAGGGTGAGTAAGATATATATAGCCTTACCCATGCATGCATTACAAAGAAGCTTTTCTGTTATTTGAATATTTAACTTCTATGTCTCAATGGTACAACCTTACTGTTGCACCAATGCCAACTTTCCTAGAAATGGTATTTTTAAAAACGAAGGGTACATAAAGGGTGGTGCATGCTAGTTGCTTGAGGGTATTTAAAAAATGATAGCCCAGTGCTTGAGGTTCTCATATCAAGGATCCAAGAAGGTTGGTCCTTGCATTATGGAGAGGTTGTTTCCGTACTTGCAATTATTGAGCTCCAGGTGATGATGGAGCTTTTACCATTCCTCAAGGATTTGGTAGCAAAATCTTTTTAGTGCCTTTCCCTTTCCTTTTCTGTTTTGCCTTTCCATGTTCTCTTGAGAAGTAATATTCTCTTAATGTCTCTATGAATTTCTTAAATTGTTGTATGCCTCAATTTCTTTCAAGATGTTGTGGTGGCAGATGGCTGGTTTATCATAGTGTGGATCTTCTGGTGATTTTCAACCCTTTTGTGGTTTGAGCCTTAACGATCAAAACAATAACTATTTGTTGAACTTGTTTGGGTTGGAGGTCTTACAAGTCTTTTCCTAGCACATCCTTATTTACGATCAAAGGGCAACATGATCCATGATCATACTAATTTGCGAAATTATTATTCAACTATCAAGTTGGATCTACAGATGGATGTTGCAGTGTCATATTTCTGAATGAAATTTTGTCAAAGCGTAAAGAAATCTCAACTGTGAGGAACTTTAATGCTGGAGTGGAATTTATGTGACAGATGAGGCAGAATTCCAGGTGTCAATTTAGTATATTTTGGTATTCTTAGTAAGTACTGTTGGTGAAATTTCAAATGAGTTCTCTCTTTTGGGGGAGGGCTGTGTAGGTTGTCACCAGTGATTGATAGCTTCTGCTTTAGTTCCAATATAATGTCGCATTTGGCCAAGATCAAAAGTCAAATATTTTAATAGGTGCTGTAAATAAAAACACACATCAAATAAAATATCTGATCTTACTTTAAGCCTTCCTATTATATATTTGTATCTTGAGCTATTTATCCAAAACCAGTAGGTCTTACAACACCCTTGTCTTGTTGATATTTCAGCAAAATCACTTCATTTTGACTTGGACATCCCCCCAACAAAACTGCACCAAAGAAGCACCTGCTACAAATTTCCATAATCGTGCTAATGTAATTTTTAATGTAGGCAAATAATGGCCTTTTAGGCTCCAGACCAGAAACACTGTATAACTGGTCTTTGACAGAAATCGATTTAAAATTTTAAAAATATTAATCAGATTTTTATGTGCCTAGTAATAAAACAAATGAGAAAACTGGCACTCTCCCCTATCTTTCTAAGAGAAACATAACAATAACAATAATAAAACCATAAGTCATGCTAAGTTGGATCTGCTATATGAATCAATTTCCTCCATTCAAAATGGTTAATATAGCATTCTTTGGAAATAGAAGCAATTAAATATCGTTTTTATCCCCCTCTAAGTTTTTCTGGTCCTAGTCATCCTTTTCTTGGCCTTAGACAATTGAAAAGAGGATGATTTGGGGCCTTCCTTGACATCGACCCCCACTTTGCCCTTCATTGCTGGCTCTGTCAGGCACCCCTAATTGCAGTCCTTACTATGGAATTTGAACCACTACCCTCCATCTCCATCCAAACCAATGATAATTGTTCAAGTGTATTGGATAACTTTTTCAAGCTCCCTCTGTCTTTCAACAAATTTCTCTGCCTAAATTCAACAAGATGACAATGGAAGAGGAGGGTAATTTTATGGTCAAAAGGGTAGTTATATGAGGAAATGCCGTAGGAAGATCGCGGTGGTGGGAGTGGTGGTGTCATGGAGTTTGGCAGTGGAGTGAAGACGAGAGATAGGGTGTTGGTTATGGTGCAGCAAGCTCAGGTCAATGGCATCTCCAAAAATGAGGAAGGTTGGTAATGGAAAAGCAGAGTTTGCGTTAAGTTTGTGAATGATTCATTGTCAATAATAGATCTGGAAGTGAGGAACAAACTATGGCAGAGTTGCTAGCACTTTCCCTGTCTCGCTTTTTCTCTGTGGGAAGGAGAATGGGTGTTTGCTTTGGTTTTCAAGGATCCTTTGTCAGTTGTAGATCTGGAGGAGAGGAACAAGCTGTTGCAGAGTCAACTAGCACTTCCCAGTCCTACTTTCTGAATACGCTTGTAAATTTGAACACCCTAAATTTCTGTTCTCAATTGCTCTCTTTATAAATTCTTGTATGTGAAATGGCATGGTTGTATGCCATAATTATGGAGGAGGACTCTCAGATTGAATTGTGCTGGCTGTGGCATCCTTTTGCTGACATTGACAGGTGGAAGTGAGGATGGTGTCCCTGCATAAGTCTAGAGTGTTCTGTAGGAAACGGAGTACATACCTATCTGAGAACCTAAAGTGAAGAGGTTCCCTTTGTCCTATTATCAGAAAAGCGAAGCAAGTGATCCAGAAGCATCTATAGCTCACATGCACATTACACGTGGATCTTCTTCAAGAAAAATTGATGGAATTTGTAATAAGCACATGCATATGGCTGAGTTTGTGAATGAAATATAAACCCAGCTGGTTTGCTGAAAAATCAAAATTTGGACGTGGTTTTGTGGAAAATGTTCTAAAATTTAAGAGGTTTTGTGTAGTCCTTGGTTATATGATATGTAGGTAACTTGATGAAATAGAGGATAGTATGAGATATGCCAATTGTTTAGTGTTGACTTCTATTAATGCCGTTGAATAGGGAGGAATAAAATTCCGAAATAAAATTTTGCTTTGTGCCCTCTGAGTGGAAGATATTTGAACTTTGTTTAATTGCTTGCTGTTCAAATTGTTGGATGAAAAGTTAATAGAAAGAAAATGTTATGACTTTGTTGTTTGTGTTTCATTTTCCACTAGTCAACATTTTCTTTATTCATTTCTACCTCAAATTGTATAGGTGAGTTTTGGTGCAACAATAAAGTTGCTCCATTTAAACCGCAGGTCAGGGTTCAAACAATCTCTATGTAATATAGGCTTCAGAGTCCAGACAGTGTACATCCTAACTTCCTAGACCGCATGATGTGGGAGCTTTGTGTATTGCGTTGCCCTTCCTATATAATGTTCTTCTCTGGTTTCACTGGAAGAGAAGCTTGCTCTGCCTCCTATCTTTGTTGATAAAACATTACAGCTCTTTTGGTTTATGAATTTCTTCAGTAGCAGAAAAACGTCAGATGTGCATGAACAGTATTTTATTTTATTTTTGTAGCTAATAATATATTTGTTCCCCTGTCCACAACCCCAACAAGAAAAGCTGGAAAAAAGCAAAATACAAGAAATGGAAAGAAGATTTCTTTTTATATGCTCATATTTATAGGTATTTAGTATCTATATCCTGGCAGAGGACGAGGAGGAAGATGTTCATCTCGTTCCCAATAGTGCTGATGATGCTCCTAGAAATGCAAATGCAGCCCAAGGCTCTGGTGGAGACTCAAATCCTACTCTTGGACGTCCATCTGGCCGTGTTGTTGGCATCATAAAACGGAACTGGCACTCGTAAGTAATTTGTTCCTGCATATGAAAGTGGATATTTGAAAATGACATTTGCTGTAATGGTGGGAGCTTTGGGGCTGCCATTCTTTTCTATTTGGCGAATCAAAAAAATGGGAAGGATTTTGCACACATTGGACATTGTTGAAGATTTCAATATTTATTCGTATATTGTTTTTTTTTTTTTAACTTCCTAGGCTACTCCTGAATATTCTGCTATGCATATTTTTTTGTGCTTGGAAAGGATTGAGAAAGTAGTATGAACTCTCCTTTTCAAAACTTCTGGAAAAGGATATTGGAACTTCTAGTTGAGCTTTTTCAAATATTTATGTCATTTCAATAACTCTTGGAGTGATGTGAAAAAAAAAAAAGACGTAAAATTTAAATTACTTGTACTTTTGGAGAATATTGCACTAAATCTAACAGAATGGCTAAAAAGGATCCATATAGCTATCCCCCTAGTGGAGATAAGGCTTTGTTATTGTTGTTCGCTACTCAGTAGTTGTCTTTTTATTTTGATTATTATATGAACTCTGGTTATGACATAACCATTTATAAGAAAAATGGGATAGCTACATTAGTTGTTCTAAATAGAAAAATGGAAAATGATTAGGAATTATGGCCTTGTCACTGTGAATTAATCATCCAGGTTTCTTCAACGAAAACATGAAAACACGTAGTAGATGTAGAAAGTGAACTTTTGTAATCATTAAAGAATTGATCAGAGCACATATGCAAATAAGTAACCAAGACAGTAAAGTAATTGATAGAGTGAAAAACCAGTTGAAAAAATGGTATGAACTGACATGTTGGTGGAAGGAAGTAGAATTCTCAAAAACTGAGATTGCAAAATTTGCTGAAGCCTAGATATGAGGGACATGAAAATGCCGAGGAATGAAAGAAACAAAAACTCAATAAGCTGGGTGCTGATTGGGAGTTCCGTTGCATAATGTGAGAAAATTAGTTGATGATTGAAACCTTTTTTTTCCCTCTTCTGAACTGAAGAAACAAATAGGTAAAAGTACTCTTGGAGCTCTTGAAATGCAAGCTTTGCCTGGAATATATATATTTTTTTTTCTGGGGAGAGGGGGAATTTGTCTTGGTAGAATTTGGTAAGTGTTGAATGTCTCCTGAATAAAGTTGATGAAGACATTCTTTACAACTGAAAACCCCTGTTTAAAACTCTTTGTTGACATCGTATGCATATTTGTTCACTTGAAGATCGTATAGTTTGTTTTCCTCGTACACATTTTTCTGATAGGTAGATGACATAAAAGTTCATGAAAGGCACCAAGAGGGTTGTGTTCAACAGTGTACTAGATGTGAATTAAAATGACACGGGAAAGCCTATGGATCATATATACAAGGAAGAAGCATCAATAAACAGAAGACCCTAACTGCATGAGATCCCTAAAAAGCCAATAGCAACCCTGTTCCATCTTTGCTTCCTTTCCCTCCTCTATAAATTTGGATTCTTTTCAGATTTTTCTAGTCATTTAGGGCCTGTTTATCTAGGAAAACTATTTTCTAATTTTCAAATTTCTTTTTATTTTCAACCCTTCCATTTGCACAATTGTCATTATTTATTTATCTTCAAAGTGTATTCATTTCCACAATTTCATGTTTATTAACATTGTCAGCTATGATAGATCATTTGACATACGATTATGGCTGTTAGACAACTTAAAATTGGTGTAATAGCTTGCTTAGAAGTTTGAGCTCTTAGCAATTGAGCTTAATTGAAGTTAATGAGCCGAGTTTTAGCTTAATTTTAAGTTTGTCAAATTAACGGATAAGTCTATGCAATGTTGTACTCATCTCATTTCCAACTTACCTATGACAAGTGGTTCTCATAAAGTAGGGGGTGTTAATAGCATATTAATTCTTCATAGCGATGATCCATCAAATTATTTGTAATGTAGTTGAATTTTATCATTAAATTAATGATGCAATAATGATCAGTTTAGATTGTGACCTAAATGTTATAAGGATGATTTGGCTTCTCATAACAAGTGATCTTATTGTATTTTTCCAAATGTGTAAATTATGCCATTTATAAGGATTACAATCACAAAAGTTGTTTGACAATTCTTATAGTCAAAGACATAAAAATAAACTTATAACATACAATTATATGCCAAATTTGAACTAATATTTTTAAATATAAGATATAAAATAAATCAATTAGTACTACTTAAACCCACTTTATAACATTTAGGTTAATTTTGTGCATCATTAACTGGTGCTAGTTACATGTTGATAATTGAAATGAACGTTGTTATTAAGAACTAATGTGCTATTAGTAGCCACAATTTATTCAACTTGTTAATTTGATAAGTTCAAATTGTGCTCAAGCTTGGTTCATTAATTCTTGAGTTAAGCTAGAACAATAGGATTCAAACTTTTGACTAAGTTATCACATGTTGAGTTTGAGTTGGTTAAAAACCACAATCATATTTCGATTGATTGATGTGTTGCTGATGACTACAATAAACATCACAGTGTGGAAATGGATAGATTGCCGGCAGAAACAGATGTGCATGTTTTCCAAGAAAACTGCAAGATGGAAATCTGAAAAAAAGAAAGAAAAGAAAAGTGAAAAATATTACAAAATTTCCACGATGAACAAGTACTGAGTTTTCAAATTCATTTCAATGTTAGAAAATTGGAAAACATACATATTTGAAAAGTTTTTTTCAGATTTTGTTTTCGTGGAAAATATTGTAGAAAACAGCACTAGTTTTCCACACAGCTGAACAAACACTCAAGTTTCCTCTCCTGCGTTCTACTTTTCTTTCAAGATTCTTAATTTTCTATCAAATAGTTACTCTTCTTCTACATCCTTCAACAACCTCATGTCCTTCCTGCATACCTCATAAATGCTCCAAAGATGTGTCCACCTTCTCAAGGCAAAGTGCCCTCCTGTTGAATATTCTTCTGCCTATCCATATCCTCTGGTACACTACTTTTCATTATTGAGGAGACTGCATAAGCATGCAATTAGTGTTGATATTTTGACCCTACAGTTTCTTTAATGACATATTTGGCTGGAATGAAATAATATGAGAATAGAATAATTATTTTCAGAGAATCGAATAAGATGAAAATATAATTGAAAATTATTATTCCTATGTTTGGTTACCCATTTAGAATAATTATGAATAAGTTGAGAATTAATTTTCTAGTATTTGATATGTAGTAATAGTAAGAGATATAAGGTATGAATTTGTGATAATGAATTTTTTTACCCGTATTCAAAGAAAAAGATATTCTACAATTTCATAGCCTTCTCAAAAGCCATTTTTATTGAGCACTGCATTACTGTTTTTGGTCCATTATTTGCTATAAATATTCTCAGTTTATTTACCATCTCCATTACTTAGTTTTCGGTCTATCATATACAACAACAGATGCAAAGCAATTTCACTTTAATTTTGGTCATCAAATTTCGGCTTCATCATCATCAAATTCAGTCAACAACAAACACGACAACACTAATACGGATGCCATTTCTGATAAATGGAATCAATTTAACAACAACAACAACAAATGAAGGCCTAGGTTTCGAATGTGAAACAATAGATGTTGTTGCATTCCGAATGTGAAGAGACAGATGTTGTTGCAGCATCCCAATTGTCGGCTTAGGTTTCGAAGAGGTGATGGAGGAGAAGAGAGCTACTGGTTTTCGAATGAGGGTTTTAAGAAGGATGGAGGGAGAGAAGATGAATAAAAACGGAGACAAATAGGGCTTTGAAGAGGGTTGGAGGCGAGAGAAGACGAATATGGCTGGAGACGAGAGAAAACGAAGGCAAAGTGGGCTGGAAATAAGACGAAGAGAGATGAAATGGGTGGAGAGAGGATGAAGAGGGATGAATAGGGCAGAGTAGACGAAGAAGATAGCAGACGAGAGGATGAATAGGGTTTCAAAGGGTATGAACATTAAAAATATTAGGGGTAAAATGGTAATATTTTTAGGAGTAGTTATTATTTGAATACAAGGAATAAATAGTGCCAAAGAAAACTTGGTATTTTTTATTCATTGATTTGGAGGAATATTTATTCCTTCGGGAATAATTATTCCTTCTAATAAATTAACCAAATATAGGAATAACTATTCCGTTGGTAATAACATGGGAATATAATTTCTATTCCCATCAACCAAATATGCCATAATTGTTATTCCTCCTTTGTCAAAGATCCAAATCACTGTTGATTACTAAAGGTAAATTCCCAAGTCTCATTTTTCATTTAATCAGTCACCTATTTCTACCCTTACATTTCATACTCCACTTTCATCACCACATTCCTTTGAGTCCTCTCCTGTTGGGATCTCCTTGCTTTGCCTGAACCATGGTTACTAGTTACCATTTATGAGGGATTATTTCCTCAATGAAAACTTTTTGCTCCTGAGTCTACTTGTTTAATCTTTGTATTGTCATTTCTCTATCTAGCAATACTTTACAAAGATGAAAAATAGTGCTGTTCTCTGTGTCTCTTAACAGTCACCTGTGGTTGAGATGGAGAAGGATCAGATCTAATTGCATCTAGATTGAGAATAGAATGTGGAGGAAGTGCATTAAAATGATACCCTCTATTCTATCCTGAAGATTCTCTGATTTCTTCTGGAGACCATTCAAACTTGTCTGACAGTCATCTGTCTGGACTGAGAATTCAATATTCCATGTTGCGCTCACCCCTTTTAATGTAGATCTGTGTTAGCTTCTTGTACTGTTGACCTTTGGGTATTCTCTATTGTCCTGCTGCTAGTTGTCTGGACCGCTCAGGGACTGAAGGAAAAAGCTTTTTTTGTATAACAAAACTGCCTTCTTATCATCACATCCATTGTTTTACTTGAGCAGGCTGTATGATGCCTTCAGACTAGGCTTGATTCTTGACTAAATTGTTATTGTGGGTTCAAAATTTGACGTGGCAATGGATTTTGTTGAACTAGTTGGCTCAAGCTGTTCCACTGAAATTGGGCCATGTGATAAGATGCTGCAGTGGGGCTTAACATACCTGCTGAGTTCTGATCCACTGCCGGAATTGAATGAATCCCAAATTTACACCTCATACACCAAGGTGCTTAAATTACATATACCTCTAATTCCTCGACTGGTGTTTGCTATTGCTAATAGAATACCTACATGGCACAGTCCCTAGAATTGTGCACAAATTGGATGTTTCACTGATGCTGTCCATTATGGCTGTTGACCCTGGATTTACTGGCAATGTAATTTCTTTAAACCTGGAAATACAGGCGCAAGCACCTGTAACTCAGAAGCCTTTGAGCTGTGGGAATTGTTGTGTGTTTCCAGTTGTTCACCTACTCCCGTTGATTATAGACAAAACCCCGTGTTTCCCATCGTTGATCTTCCATGTAAAATTGCTATTGATCCAATAGCATTCTCATGATTTATCACGAGTTATGCTAAGCAATTGACACATGCAGAATTGCCCTTCCCTCCTCCTGGGTGGGATTGCTCCCTGTTAATAGGATGATCCCTTTCCCTGTTTACTATTATTTTCTCATTCATTTTCCGCATGTGTTTACTTGTAAAGCCTGAATTTATGGAAATTTCAATTGTTCATCGCATCCTTGTTTCAATGGATGAAAGTGTCGTTAATGGTATTGGCATCTGTTGTGTCCGTATTAGTATTGGGTTTATTTGGTTTATTGTATCAATCGCAAACATATCAGTCATAATTTTTTTTTTTTGTGAATCGGAATCTAATAAGGAAATATTGGCCGATATATCATATATCACTGTATATTCTCTATATTGGCTGATATTTTTTTCCATACTTGTTTCCATGATTTAAAATATTCAATATGGTTTTCTACAATTTTCCCTTAAGGTTAGTTTGTTCGAAACCTTGACCACTTGTGCTTTTATGCAGTTATTGCGGATCTTTGGAGCCAATGCCTATGCCTGCAGGTAATGGTGGCATTGCCCA
>JAOVVI020008448.1:0-14182 GCA_028571085.2 Nepenthes alata
TTCTGAGCACAACTCTTTCTCCTCCTCACTAAGCTGCTCCCCGTCGAAGTATACTCTAGTGAGCCACTCATTGAGTGCAGCATGTCTGAGCCTAGTCCTCTGTTTCACTAAGCCACTCCCTGCCGAGCACAAATAGGAGCCGAATCCTCCTCTCACATTCCTCGCATACGTGCAACTTTGCATGCATTCTTTGTATCCTCTCCTCCTTTCTATTTTTTGAAAAAGATTTCTAACTTAAGTATTAGAGGATAAATTAGAAAGTAAGTTATACAAATCCTCTAACGTCTTGTTCGTTGTTTGTGGTACACAGGTGTTAGGTTAATAGAGACGGAGATCGGAGTTGCTCTAATTCGACCCATAGTGAAAGATCGAGTGATTATCTAATCCATACCACAACTCAAATCTTGGGACGCATCATTAGAACTATCTGTATTAACTTGATTAAAAGTTTTATCATCACTCACCAACTGAACGAGTGTGGCCAACACCAATGCTCCAGTGCACACCTCAAATAGGAATATCGCCTCCCTTGGTGATGATCCCTGAGGGTAGCCAGGGGGCATGTAGCCTATCCTCAACGTGCATATGGCTGGGGGCTAGGAGCTCTTTCTGCCCCCATGTAACGTTTGTGTCCAAAGGAGGGAGTCGGAGGAAAGTGCAGCCCACCGGATCTTGTCTTATCGTCCCATCGAGCTTGGCATCAAGGAGGAACCAAGCAGAAGGCCTGCTTCTAGAATGAAGTTTGACTTGTTCCCAGAGCACCGAGCCAAAGCCCAAGGCAAGATCCACGCCACCTCCATGGCGACCTATGGTCCACAACCTACGGAGAGGCCTCCTGTAGTGCCCGACAGCAGTGGACCTGTGACCGCATAGTCCGGCATCCCTCTTCGAACCACTCAAGGATGAGGACTCCCCTCGGCGTCTTGAGGGTTGCATCCTCCCTTGGATGGAGGAAAGGATAGAGAAGACACGATAGATCGAGTATGAGGAAGATGTCGACAAAGACTCAACGAACTTGGGAAGCTTGCCATTTGCAATGGAGATTCGGTCTCAAATGAGCTCTGAATACCACCCATGGAGCCATATAGTAGGAGCTTCAACCCGATCAACCACCTAAACCATTTTCAAGACCTACTAGGCTCATGGGGCCTAAACAAAGCTGTCATGTGCCTGTGATTCCCCATGACACTCCAAGAAGATACTCGGATTTGGTTCTATCACCTTCGGCTAAGCTCAATCTCAATGTTCCAGGAACTCACCGATGATTTTCTGTCGCAATTCACCACTGGCTGGAAGAAGAGGAAGGGGGATTGCGTCAAAACTTGAGATCACAATAGGCGACCGAGGAAGGCATCAAAAGTTTACAAGGGGCCTAGAGTCTTGAGCATGAATCCCTTGAATGACACCCGGGCTAACATCCTCATGAGAATTCAGGATGAAAAGTTTTTGAAGTGGCAGAGGCCCATCAAGAACCCAAAGGTGGAAAATTCATCAAGGTATTACCAATACCATTGATCCTCGGGCCACAATATTTAAGACTGCAGAATACTATAAAAGGAGATCAAGAGTCTGATCAAGAAGGGGCACCTTGTCGAGTTCCTGCAAAGCCTGAGGCAGGACCCCGATAGAGTAGGGCAAAGGAGGAATAGAGGGATGCTAGGAGTTCTTGAGCAAGCAAGTCTCCCCCACACTATGGCCTCATCCTAGTAGGGATTATGCAGCTTGGCCTCGGGATTTAAAGTCTCCATTCACTCAGCTTCCCTTGGCACTCGAGATAGCTAAGGGAAGCCAGGGGCACAATTGAGATACACGCAGCAAACTATTAACAGTAGGCCTCACGATGTCATGGCCCAAGAGTGGCGCCCTGATGATCTCAGCTGGAAGACTTAGTCCCACGGAGAGAAGAGACAACTGGCGAAACTGCCAATGGGAACAGGCTACTCCCTAAAATTGGAAGGGCTATCCCTCGTCTCGGCAATCATTTGAAATGGCACATATGGGCTAAGCGTCAAGGGTGATAAACTGGTCCTTAAGACGCCAAGCACTGCCCACCTTGTAGGGAACCACCCGCTACCATGAGTCATGCCTAGATACGCCAAGCATGCATCACCGGGCATGCTTGTAATGTGTGTCACATTCGAATTAATAAAATAATTGCTATATTTATTATATGTTTATTTGCATAAATATTTGTATGATATTACATGAAATCAAATGACTTAGGCTACCCCTAAGATGAGTGAGTTGTGGCTCGCTCATAAATTGACCTTAGGAATGGTCAAAGAAACTCAGTCTCATCTACCGAACAACCCATATACGGTTGAATTTGAAGCTTGACTCGGGTAGCCGAGTGGCTTAAGTGTGGCCAAATTTTACGGCCCAAGGGGCTTGCAGACCAGGCGTCGGATCCCCCATCAGGCGACCATTAAAAGTTTTGGGAGTTTCTTCAAGTATGCGTGTGGCAACTCCCCTCCGAAGGGATGAGCACCATCAGCCAGCCATGGTCAACAAATTAGGCTCAAACGCATGTGGGTTACGACGTTCTCCAGATAGGATAGAGCACCACAATGGTAATATGTGGGTGATGACCTAAGACTCTACCAGAGCCCAATGGCTGCGGCCTAAAAACATCATCACCATAAGTGAGGCTCACCCATGATCATGCTGCAACATTCTCTAGGGAGAACGAGCATGAACCAGCCAAGGTGCCCAAAACAAATGGGGGCAAAGATCGCCCCAAAAATAGTGGTGCAAGCAAAAATGCGCATGTTGGCCTACTTGCCCTGTTACAAAATAGAGACATGTAGAGCAGGCTACCCTCCCAAAAAGATGCAAAAGCTGCCAGCTAATTCGAGGGGGGTCACCCTCTAGCCGAGGGCTCCTTGCAGACGACATGACGGTCCAACGACACTCTTGGTGGAACCATTTAGCCTCGACGCTCGTGTGGCACCAGCATTTATTAGATGGAAAACAGTAGTTGGAGAGTCCGGTGTCATTAGTTGGATTGCCTACTGACGAAGATGACCTCCTTCCTTGAGCCGCTAGCCTTGTGGGGATCAAGGCGAGGTGTTCTCCTACCCTCCATGACTCCTTCAATCCTATCCAGTGCCAAGATTTCAGCTCCCGGTGACACAGAGGGAGACACCCCTGGGATCTTTGTGGCTTTGATGGCTTCTCGTCCTCCAAAACCTCCAATTCTGGGGTCTAAGAGTGAGACCCCACGGTGGCCTTATCAGCGTCCTCAGACTCCGTTGCCACTCGGCCATCGGTGGCTCACGTGGCTCGGACAATGGAGATTGAGCAGCAAGAAGATAATGCCAAGACCGATAACATATGCCATGCAACAATAATCAAAATGGAAATTGGGCAAAAGAGCTTAGTATACAAAGAAAATACAACCACAATGATCTACATCTTTGGATTGTTTTATTGAAAGTCATACATCAACGGCTACCAGTGGTCTCAAAACAAAACAATAACATAAAGGAGCTATGCATGCCTACAAGTTACCCGTGGTCACCCCCCGAAGAACGTGGTCATTTTTCCGGGGAGACGATGAGGTCCTCCCAGTGCTGGCTCCAACATTCCTTGGATCAATATAAGTAGTGGGAAAACTTGGGGCAGCCAAAGAAACTATCTGCCTGCAGAAGCGGATGCCCTCTTGGAATCACCCATTCAACAATGAAGCCATCTCCTTCGGACGGAGTTTTGACATTAGCTCCGTCTCCTGCTCGGCACTCATGCTCATCAGATCAATGAGCCACTGCCGACTCTGAGCTCGTCCTCGAGCGAGGTGTTCTTAGCTAAGGCCTAGGCATGGGTGTTGAAGAGCCATTGTGCTCTACCCTGGGATTTGGATAGAGTATGGTTAAGATAGTTGGCCTGCTCCTGGCTCTAAAGCGCCTTGCTAACGGCAACGTTGACCCTTTGCTCCATCTCTCCTCTGTCGACATGCTTTCATATGAGACAAGCAACCTTTTGCTCTAGGAAGTAGATGTCCTCCTCTAGTTTGTAGAGCACCCCCTGTGACAACCAAAAGAGGAAAAAGGAACAATCAGGCGAAAGAGACACCAATGAGCAGAACCGCGAAGGGTAAGAATTTGTAGATTCCTACCTCGCGGCTTAAGGGGCGAGAAGATCTGATAGACTCGAGGCCAGGAGGCCATCTTAGAACCTCCTGGTGCCCTAGAGCGTGAGCATCCAAACAGAGCTTAGCGCCGCCCGCAACGGTGCTCTCTGAGATGGCCACTCCCATCTCTCCTATTGTTCGTTCGTCATCACTGCTCCCGTTCGTCGAAGGCACGGAGGCAAAAAGGGGCGACACCTTTGACGAGGAAGCGATCAGAATAGGAATGGTGGTAGTATCATGATAAGCCATTCGAAAAAGCACCAGAAGAGTAGTAAAGTGAAGCACAGAAAACACTCGTAGGTCACCATAATGACAACAACATCTGCCCTCACCGCAGCGTGCCGCAATGCATCCCCTCGCATGAACCATTATGGCAAATGTCACATCACCTCCATAATCAATGCGCTTTGACATTCTGATTGACACGACAGCTACGTGATGCCTGCAATGGTTCACAGGTGCATTACTCTCAACTCACGAATAGGCAGCAGGCAACCTTGATAGGCTCGAGGTTGAGATGGCCGACAACCTCCCCAACTGTGCACTTGGTTGAGAGGCCATGGGCTGACCAGAAGACTAAGACGTCTGAAGACCCTCTCATCATGATATCAGAGATCTGAACTATAGAGGGAGGAGACCAAAATATCGGAGTCATGAAACAAGGGAGGTCCAACATTTCTGGAATTTGGAAGACCAACACAAAATCCCTAAATATCCAGAGAGACTGCTTATCTACAGAGGCGGATCAGGGCCAACCCATCCAAACGGAGCCTGGCCCTTAGTCCCCCTCCAGTCATGTGCATGTGTTCCACAAGTTAGCAAGCCGCCGCTGGCTCTCTCAAAGTTCGTCCTCGAGCGAGACAATCCAATCTAGTGCCTTTGAGAGCTCTTGAGATCTCATCTCATACTTAGAGAGTTTTTGGTTAACAAGATCGCCAGCTCTTGATTTTGAAGTGCTTCGACCACAACAACATTGACCCGATGATCCATTTCCCTAAAGATAGCGCTTGCAAGAAGGATACGAGCAATTTCATCCTCCCGGAAGTGAGGCACCCCTAGGTGCACCGTGTCTCGGAGGTGATTGGCTGACGGTACTTGGCTTGATAGATTCAAGGCTGATCTGACTAGCTGTCCCTTGACTAAGTGTCAAGGGCTGATCGCTGCACATTAGATCTCCATAAGACTGAATCACCAGCATCTCAAGCTGTCGCCCACCAGCTTGTGATTGCGTGCAAGCATTTCAACTATCTGAAAATAATGCAACAAAATCAGAAGATAGAAGGCAAAAAAAGAGTAACGCTCCGAAGTTTCATTCATTAATTTCATCTACAAAGTACAAAACTTACATTAGTGAAGTACATTGTGAAAAATAAAAATGAAGCACATGGAATGACGACCTGATGATGTCGACTTGGAAATTGGCTACGGAAAGACAGGTCTAGGGAAAACGGCTATAGCTAAGATGCCCAAATAGATGTCCACTACCTATCAATCGAAGCATCCAAATCAAAGGCCGAGCATCGCAGGAGCTGAATGGGAAGCCATTTTCAAACGAGGGAAGGGGCGAGAGACCACCACCCTCTCGGGGAAGGCCTCCCACCTGGAGATCCTCCACCAAGGCTGACTGTAGCCTCAGAAGGTAAAGTCCGACCCATAGTGGCGTCAATAGTTCGGCCTCGATGGGACCTCGGAAGCACCCCTTTCAGCAAGCTCTAAAAGTGACCCTCCGATGAAAGGAACAGATGACCAAGCACTCACCTAGACCCGAGATGGCAAAAGTGGAGTGCTCGTGCCTCGAAATTCCTCCAGAGGCTCTGCTGTGAAGCGCCAGCATGGAGGAGGAGCATGACAGTGGCCCAACAATTGAGCCATAGCAACGGAACAATCCAAGAAGGGACATGATGACAAGCTCCAACTGTAATCTCGAGCCTCCTAAGGCTTCCACCAGTCTTGAGTGACGACGACATGGATTCCAAGCGAGCTTTGAATGCAGCTTTAGGCCCCAAAAGACTTCCACCTCTCCTTCGCCTTGGCAGCTTTAGACCTAATCCTCACTTGATCGCTCGCATAAAGAATTCCATGTGATGGAGCATGAGGAGTCCCCCCATTTATAATAGTGGTAAAGATCAATGGGCCATTAATGAAAAGAGCCTCATTCACAGCATTTTAGTAAGGGATTAGTGCTAGACCATAGGGCTGCACCAAGAATCATTTCAAGCAAAGCTCAGTGTTGATAACGCCCTGCATAGAATGCAGCGAGATAAACTGATCGGGAAAGCTTTGAAAGAAAACTTCTCGGGAAGGAGCACACAAGTTGGCTCACGTAGGAAACATCCCATCATTATATATTTTGGGAACTAGCAAAGCACAGTCACCGGGTCTGGGGGCTAGTGATGGGTCCAATAGTATAATGAGTTGATCTTGTCCTAGGCCCAACTACTAACACACAAAAAAATGAGTAAGGGCCTAACGAGCAATGACCAAAGTTCAAAAAATGAGACTTGTCACGACTCAAAAACACAATATATGCAAGTTAAAAATAAAATCAATAATAATATTTCTATCAACCAAAAAAACCCAAACCAGTCGTGACAATCCATACATATACATGACTAGATATAATAAAATATGTATAAGATCTTATCGGATAGAAATTCAAACAACATAATAAATAACTTGCTATCCAAATATTGTAAGGGTGGTATTCAACATAACAACAACTCATTAACATAACACTATAATTCCAATATATCCCATGCATGGATCAAGGCCCTCATCTGGCCGAATACACAATCATAATATACTATCGAGATCAGAAATATAACCAATATAAATATCTCTACTCACCGATAGAGATTTGCTGCATCAATTCACGTCTAAACTCTCTAAGCATATCCAAGCCACCGGTCTGAAGGGATAAAATATGAAAACGTGAGCCTAGAACTCAACAAGTATTATATATATATAAACCGTGCATATAAATCAGAGGGAATTGATAATACAATACAACCGTGTAAAATATAAAACACAAGGTCCGTAAAATTTTTGAAAATCGAGGAATAGTCTGGCACTAGATTACCCTCCGTATTAAATCGTCCCTCCGGCACACAATCATATAAATTACAATTCGGTAAAATCTTGTAAACGATATAATATCATATGATTCAAGGTCACATGTACCGCAACCGTCACCACATCCGTGTGGGATACATATCATCGTCCGGATCCAAATCTCATAATGTAGAAATCGAGAGAAGGCCATTAGAACTAAAACATAAATCAAAACACGTTCTCGATTTATCACATATTTATACGTACGAGACATTCCCATCACCCATCTGTGGGCCAATAAGTGTATCTTAAAATTATTATCCACCCAAATACATGCAGAAATACAAAGCCTGCACGAAATCAGAGAATAAAAGATAAATAATACCAACTTGAGGAAGGGTTACCATCGTCCGGTAACTACGGCTATATCGGCTGCGATTTAAGCTAGCAACTCAAGGCTCGACTACGGTTTGAGCTAGTAGCTTAAAGCCATCCATGTACTCCGTCTCCTACAGATTAGGAACTTGCTCACTATATTTTATTACCCGTAACTTTGAGTGCAACCTCAAATTTTAATTATATATTAGGACATCCAAATATATTATTCCGTCAATTCCTTACGATGGTTCTCATTTAAATACACAGTGGGGTAGGTCAACTACTAAC
This sequence comes from Nepenthes alata, assembly GCA_028571085.2. Lineage (NCBI taxonomy): Eukaryota > Viridiplantae > Streptophyta > Magnoliopsida > Caryophyllales > Nepenthaceae > Nepenthes > Nepenthes alata. The sequence continues at coordinate 7,847 of JAOVVI020008448.1, forward strand.
GCCTCAACCTTCTTGTCGGCGGAAGGGGGCTGCATCATATACGTCTCCGTTGGGACTAAGCCACCCCGTCGGGAGCAGTACCACTATCTCATACCTCAGATCACATATAATGACCCATCGGGTCTTGAACCGTCATGGTCTCATAATAACTCTGCTCTCGGCAGTATGTATGATTAATACAAGGTTTGGTTCATGGTTTCACAATATACGGATATACAAATATACACATATACTATTCGGGTGTCTGAAAATTTTCCAAATCATAAATATCTATATAAAACTACCACACAACCAATAAAACATACATGGATGTATATAATTAATAAATTAAATGTATATAAAAATACGTATATATTAGTAAAATCTCCAGTAGTAGTCAAAACACATCAGAAATTAAATCAAACCAAGAAAGGGTTGGAGGATACTTACCTCGACTTTATACTCTACACATTTGAAGAAAGGATGTCCCAAAACACCCGAATCAGAAAATTCTCTCTCTTGCTTGCGCAACTTTCTCTCTCCTATTTGCATGGGTTGTTGCTGCCGCTCCACCACCACACCACCTCACGTGGCTGTCGTCGGCCCCCTCGACATCACCCCACCGCCGTTGTGCTGCCGCCTCCTCTCTCTCCTCATGCAACTTCTCTACTCCCATGTCACGCCACCGCCGCCTCAGCTTGCGCCGTGCCATAGCTCACCACCGATGACCACCAGCACGTCGCCATCGCCGCTATCTCCCCTCTCCTCTTCTCCCTATCTCTCCTCCTCCTTCCCTCTTCTTCTTGCGCAAACCCTAATTGCCCCCTCACTCTCTCTCCCCGACTCCCTCTTATGTTTTTCCCCTTCTTTTCTTTTTTTTATATTATTATTATATATATATATTAATTTTATTTTTCTTTATTTTTAAATCCAACTCGGTATTCGGACAACATCACAAGCGCACTCCGGGCATCACTTCAAAATTTCGATCATTCCATAAAATTCTATAATATTTTAATTTATTTGTACCACATCCGAAATACCCAAAATCATAATAAATATTAAAATAATTCAAATTGGGATTCGAAATATTATATTCTCCCATCCTTATAAAAATTTTATCCTTGAAATTTACGCACATCAATTCTTGAACAAATAAGAACAAAATTTTTGAACTTAATCTTAATCAAAAGATTCATCCAAAAATCTGATCCTCAACACTTGATCATTCTATTCTAATATCGGAACCAAAATCCTGACATACGATAAATTCTCACCAATTTCTAACGATTCTAGCTCAATCACGTGAGATGGATCATATACAAATTTTCTCAACCGAAAGATTTTCCAAAAACATTATAACCAAAATGGTCGACTTATTTCTCAACACTCGATCCCTTCTGGCTCAAAAATTTGAACCAAAACCCCAACAAAAAATAGCTCCGCAAAATCAGTAACAATTCACACTCGATCATATGCCAAGGATCAACCCATATTTCTCTCAACATACATACACAAAACACATCAAAATGACTCCGCCAAACTCGAGGTAACACCAATCTGTTGGCCACCTCTCCGATTCGCTGTAAAACCTCAAAAGGCATATCGAACCTCAACCTTAATCTATCATTGTCCCCGATACTTGAAATTCTTATATTCAAGATACTTTCAGAAACATCTGACCACTCTTCTTAAATATCCAATCAGACTACAAATCTGATATATTATTTCAATATTCAAATTAAATTTTGTAACCGATAGCTGTGAGGCCTTACACTTTTCTTGCGCAACTCTGATCGATCATCTGCTTCTAATCGCGATCAAGGGCCTTAAAATTAGAATACCTTGCAATCTCCTCTTCTCGATAATGTGTTGACGGGCAAACTCAAGAATGACATTCTGATCAGCAAGCAATGATCCGACTTTATTAGCTTATTCATTATCATCAAAATTGCCACCAAATTTCTCGCCGTCCAATGCAGATTAGAAATAAAATCTCGAAAGCTTATTTTTCTTAGCTTCTTCCTTTAAGCAAGAGATGCATAATCAGCTTGTCACTCCGCTAGGTGGAGAATCTTTGACATTCCTTATGAACTTAGACCACTCTAACTCCACTATAGCTGGTGATAACCTCAATTGGTTCCCGAGCTTTCATCCATCATTCGAGACTCTGCTTGATCGCATCCAACTTCATGATATGACTCGGCTATGTTGACATCATTTTTTATCTTCACAAAAACTTTTTCTACAGATAGGAGCTTGCTTTGGTGTCCAATCCCGATAGGGATTATCCATAATAACTCCACAGCTTCTTCACTCAAAACAAAGACAAATGACATTACAGCACAAACTCCTAATGCAACTCTGATCCTGAACAATATACGCATAAGCTGAGCATGGATCCACCTACCTACCACTTTGTCAAAAAAAATCTCATTCTACTCTGAGAGATCTCAGACTGATCTAATCGAAGCCGCCACTTTTTCAAAATCGCAGGACTTAACAAAACCTCCATAGAATCAATGTCCTCAAATCGAATCACAAATCAGATTCTCTACCTAAAAATCCAAATCAAATCTTACAATCGAAGGCTACGGATAAACATCATACCGCTACACTATTTTGATTAATCACTTGACTGCGAATTAGCATCATATCAAATTTCAAACCAGTGCTCAAATTCTTATATGAACCTGCGCTGAAATTTAGTGCAAATATTAGATCACAATCGAAATCTCGGAATTGAAATATCCTACAACCTCATTATCTCATTGGCATACCGACAAGCCAAGTTTCCATCCAATACATCATCCAAATTGGTAATAAATGGGGCAACCTCGACGGCCAATCCACAATTATCCTAAGCGTGTCCATATTTCTCATTGTCCTTGGCAGTCCCGAAGCAAAATTCATGAAGGCTACTTATGAACATGTGGCACATCAAATCCAAAGACTTCTGACCCAAAATATTGCCAATAATATTCTCCTTCTTGGCCGACACTGAAACTCACCATCACGGCATCTAAACGATCCACCCACTTACATTGCCATATGATTAACTCCTTTTTTGAAATAATTTCTTCAAGCCCCTATGATCAATGAAACTACAATTCCCTCTTCATGTAATAACACCTCTAAATTCTCAGAGTAAAGACTTCAACTGCTAACTCTAAACAATGGGTGGAGTAACCTCGATCATAGACATTCAACAGCGATAACCCATAGGCAACTACTCAAATACACTACATTAGAACAAAACCTCAAATCTTCCTCAGAAGTATCACAACCTACCACAGATTAACTTAATCCATCAGGGATCGACCAAATTGGCATTGTCGATAATCTGCCATTCATTTCTAGAAAGCTTTCCTTACAATTACAATTCTAATAAACACCGATCGCTTCTAAGCCTAACACCCCACGGACGCTGCAATCCTTGATGAATCATCAACAAATCGCTTAACAAATTCAACCAGACCCAAGAAATCACGCATCTTCATGACAAACAATGGCTTTTTTCAACCAGCCACTGCTTCAATCTTCTATAGATCCACAAACATGCCATCGAAGAAACAACACGCCGAAAATAACATTAAGTCCAACCAAATTCATATCTCCTCAATTGGGCAAACACTTGACTACCATTCATAGCTATGACATAGTCCGTAGACGGATCTCATACCCCATATAAATATCTTGAACAAATCAAAGCATCATTAATTAAGCCATTATAAAACAGACCCAAATACGGCCGAAAGGTCCAATTCATAAGATTAACAAAAGATGTCAACAAAATCACTAACCCAAAAATATCACCAAAGCTCACAACGGCCATACCTCTATCTTGAAGGCTGTTTTAGGCATATTTTTTTGATTATCCTTAATTGACAATACTCCAAATGCAGATCGATTTTAGAAAATATTGAGCACTAACCCTTGATCAAATAAATCACCTATCAACTTCCTACATTCACTTAACAAATGATTCATTTCCCAAACGAATTAAATTTTTAAAAATTTATAGATAACCTTATCGATTTATCATGCTCATGCCAAAGGCATTAAACATCCCACGGCAAAGCACTCGGCTAATGCCTCATCTTTTCTATGTAGGGTACTCGAAATTAATGTCACTCCTGACAAACCTCAATTATTGACCAGAAGACAATTCAGGCTAATCATCTCCTCTAAGAAATAGCCTCGAATTATCGTACAACTAGAAGATTCTTAATGACCATAAAATGACTCCCAAATGTGGCCACATATGGCAAAAAAATTCGGCACACATCTTCATCAAATACTTGTAGGCAAAACGATATCAATTTTGTTGCCTCTCGATCAAATCTTCCTCATACTCAAAATTTACAACCCATATTACAAATCAGAATATTCTTACCGAAATTATCTACACTAATATGACGACTTGGTAATCAAATCACTCATAATATCATATCAAAGTCTGACACCTTAAATAAAATCAGATCAGTTAATCATTTATATCTGTACACCCAAATTTGACACCGGAGCCCATAATCTTAACAGATCAAACGTTTATCTATCAGGGGTAAACTTTATCAAAACTCATTCTAAACATTAAAAAATTATACAATATTTATATATAATCTCAAAGGCCACAAACTTATTTTCGTACATTCACAAACTAAATTCATCATCCTTACTATCCTGAATGCCAAACGGAGAGTGACACTTTCAAAAATTGCCTCCACCAAGCATCACAAGTAGTGGAATACGGTACTGAGAAGCCCACCACCATCTTATCTCACTCTTCAACTTATGGACAGTAGATCGAACTTCATCAGAACAATTAAAAATCTCAAACACGTCATCTACTTTCTGAAACTCAATTTAAGCCTTAATTAGATTAAACATCCCAAAATTTTTCTAAATCGGCTCACATTTAATCATTTGAAGGACTCTTCATCTTACCTTCAACAAACCATTCTTTACAAAACAACCAAATTCTCATCTGGCTGTTAGAACAAATCACCCATTACGTGGCTTACGCGACTCATCACAATCAAATAATCAACTTTTTGAGTTGAATTTAAATCTTTACGACCCAAATTTTCATTCTTCACCATACGCTGCATTTATTATGCCAAATATTTAATAAATTTCTTACCTAAGATGATCTAAAAACACCTCACCTTACGATCTTTTCTCTAATACCACATTTGTCACGACCTAGGAACATGATATACGCAAATTAAAAATAAAATCAATAATAATATTTTTATCAACCATAAAAATCACCCCGGGCGTGACAATTCCTACATATCTAGGACCTGACATAATAAAACCCACGTGAGATCTCATTGGATAGAAATTCAGACAACATAATATATGACCTGTTATCCAAACGTCGCAAGGCAGGTATTCAATATAACAACAATTCATCAACATAACACTATCATTTCAATATATCCCATACATGGATTAAGGTCTTCATCCAGCCGAAAATACAATCATAATATACTCCTGAGATTAGAAATATAACCAATATGATTCTCATTTAAAATATACAGTGGTGCAGGTCAGCTACTAAATATCTCAACCTTCCTATTGGTAGAAGGGGGCCACATTATATACGTTCCTGTCGAGACTAAACCACCCCGTCGGGAATGGTACCAATATCTCATGTCTCAAATCATATATAATGACTCGTCGAGTCTCGGACCGCCAGGGTCCCATAGTGACCCTGCCCCCGGCGGCATGCATGTTATTACAAGGCCTAATTCATAGTTTCATAATATACGGATACATAAATATACACATATACTGTCCGGGTGTCTGAAAGTCTCGCAAATCATAAATACCCATATAAAATCACCGCACAACCAGTAAAACATACATGTATGTGTATAATTAATAAATTGGATATATATAAAAACACATACATGTAAGTAAAATATCTAACAATAGTCAAAACATATCAGAAATTAAATCAGACCAAGAATAGGGCTGGAGGATATTTGTCTTGATTTTATACTCTAGAGATTTAAAGAAAGAATGTTATGAAATACCTGAATCAGGTAATTCTCTCTACTGCTAGCGCTGCTTTCTCTCTCATGTCTGGGCGGGTTGCTACCGCCACTCCTCTGTCGCCGCTCCACCATCGAATCGCCTCATGTGGTTGTCACTCACCTCCCTGGCATCACCCCGCTTGCCGCCTCCTCTCTCTCCTCACGCGACTTCTCTACTCCCGCGTCATGCCACCGTCGCCTCTGCCTGCGCCATGCCACAGCTCATCACCAATGATAGCCAGCGTGCCGCTATTGCTGCCGATCTCCCCTCTCCTCTTCTCCCTCTCCTTCTCTCTCCTCATCCTTCCCTCTT